>OMKZ01027576.1:0-15340 GCA_900302535.1 Neoniphon sammara
GACAGTATTGATATTAAAACCAACACATTTGAGCCAGCCCTCATCAGGGTTACAGAATTACATTCAAAAATTAATGTTCAATAGTATCCAGCATGATGTCATCAGTCTATAGGCCAATCAGATGCCAGTATTCTGGAAAAACAACAACTTTTTTAGATGGTGTCACAGCCTTCAACCCCTTAAAACACAGAGTTTCTCCTCACAATTGAAAACATTCTAGCATGTTAAAATATTCTACAGGAAATCCTTGAAATTGAATTCCTTATTCATTCCATTTGGGTGAAGGCTGTTATGACTTTAGATCCAAAAGGCATTTCATTTCATTTTCTAATGAAATTTAAATGGCTTCCTCCTGGATCAAGAGAAACCTTCTCAGTGCTTATGAAGTAAAGACAGACACAGGATGCTTGCCTTCTTTAAAGCAGCAGGATTTTTGACATGCTCCCCATTAATGGATCTCTTGTGCTCAGTAACTCAGCCTTTTAAAGAGTGCTTTGTTTCACCAATATGCACTCTTCTACAGGGGCATGAAATCATGTATATTACATTTTTTTTTTTGTTTTACAAGTAATGAAACTCTTATTGCCCATGGTCTTCCCACTGACAAGATGTTGAAAACTTTTTATATTTCTTGTGCACTGACAATTGACACAGTTCCCACGTTTAAAATTCCCTACTGGAGCTGCACCCATCAAGCACTTTTACTTGGACTGTGAAGGAGGACGAGTGTGAAGGAGCAGCTCTGCTCCTTATGTTCTGAGCTATCTTGAAGGCTGTTGATTTCTCTTTAAAATTCTCCAAGTACAAAAGACAATCTTTCATCAGTGTGCGAGAGCAGTTTGTGATGCATTTGCTCTGCATCATTCATAACTCAACCGCCAGGATGGGGGATGATTTATACATGGCAATGGATCAAATGTCTCCCGATAAGCCACAGTAATGTTAAGCAACAAGCCTCACTTGATGAAATCAAGACAGCGGATCATGTTTACTCCATGATTACAGGAATAATAAAAAAAAACCCAAAAAAAAACATAAACTGACTCTGCTTGTGTTGGGCAAGAAAAGAAAGAGAAGTGAAATAAAAGATTTGGAGTTCTATCCTCCTACGTGTTGTGATGAATGGGAGCCGGGTTGCTAAAGCTGAGGTCATCCATCATGAGCTATAGTGTTAATTAATGTTGTAGGAGGCGAGCCAACGAGGCCTGTTCCACATCAGCAAAAAGAAAAGCTACTGATATACCTTCAGCTCTCACAAGCATTGTGGAGTAAATGCATTTCTTTGCAACTGGAATCACTCACATAATGGATACATGGATACAACAGATAAAACACACACACACACATGCATGCTTACACACAGCAGCCAGCTAGCTAGTTAGCCAGCTAGACACACACATGCACACACACCCAGATACACAATGCCTTCAAGTACTGTATGTGTCAATGTGGCAGAGAGCAAAGGTATCTTGTGTGCTGTAATAGCCTTGCCTATAAACTTCACCCTTATCAGCCTGAGATGTGACTCCTTGTATTCACAGTGAGTTTTCATTACACCAAGATATGATTTATGTGACTGGCCATTTTTAACACCCTGCCATTGTAAATCATCCCAGAGGGAAAAAAAATCTTGGAAATAAACAAGTATGTCATGATTGTCACCACAAAGTGATTTCCATTCATTACAGCAGGCTTGTGGGAACACGTCCGAACCTCAGAGAGCTGACCAATAAAAGAGCTTACGACAAATACAAGAAATCAAGTGTTAGGTGTATAAAGATGGTTGGGAGATTCACTTTGTTTGTTTTTCTTTCATCTGTTTTCTGTTTTTTTTTTCTGTCTGGGGACTCTAAAGGCGAGCTTGTGGCAGAAATGCAATTTTAAGTGTAATGCCATAGCCTTGGGCATAAAAGATTCAAAATGGAGGCGCAAGGTTATCTTGCATTTGTGCAATGAATGCAGGGACCTTTGGAAGTTGAAGAACTTTTTCTGCATTGGAAAAAAAGGGGGAATTTTCCACTGTGAAGAGGGCAGAAAACAGTTGAGTCTGTCAGTGTTATAGGGTAAACATCGACGTATAAAGAGAAAGGAAAGATATGTCTTTAGAGGCTGAACTCTGTGATTAGCCTTTAGTGGACGCCAAAGGGCAACTGGCTGAGCCACTGTCAAGAGCAAAGGGGTCAATGATGTATGCTTTGACAGATCGGACAGAAGCAAACTCGCACGTTTTGTCTAAAGGTTATGAAGCTCAGGTAGGCAGGTCGGTTCTGCTTAAGGCATTAAAAGCAACATCATCATCTGAAAAAAGACACCCCTGATTTACTGAATTAAACTGTAGATTAGCAACACAAGTTCCGATCAGACTTCATCACTGTATGTTACTCAGCACAAATTCAACTTGTACGCCCTTTAGGTTAAGTTAGTAGTTCACATCTGTGAGACGGCGGTGTCAAATGAAAAGACAAATGACTTACTAAATGTCTCGTCCCTCTCTTTGGATTTTTGTTGAGTCATTAAATGCATCTTGCTTATTCTGTACTGATGCTAAACAATATATCCTCTCCTGTCTCTGCGGTATTCACCTCCATTACTCATTTACAATCGCCATTCTCTCCTGATAGTTTTCTTCTTCTTTTTTTCTCTCTCTTTTTTTTAAGCATCTATCTCTGTGCAAACCAGACTCAAAGTCAGCATTGGGGCAGATATCAAGAAGGCAAATTATCAGCTGCCATCATCTCTCCTAGGGCATTATAAATATGGCATTTATCTCAGAAGCGATCTACAAACCTCACTTTAATATATTCTCATATGACAGCAGGCAAAGTGATAAATCTCTCCTTGGACCGTTTTAGACGAGGTAACTACAACTTAGAGAAGCAACAACCAGAAATGAATAATTCATACAGTGACAAAATGGTGCACCAATTACCCAGCATATTTACAGCGCGGCTGTATCCCATCTCGTTTGCAGTTAAACGTGGAGATGATGGGCGAGATGGATGTGGGATCCAAGTTAGTTTTATGCATAAGGACTCAGGGATGCCATGTCATCATCAATTTCATTTGTCTCACGCTGTCTTTTGGCCATGCGTTAAACAATGTGGTCTTTATTTAACGAAGCCGTGCACATTTCACAGTCCCAAGGAAGCCAAGACATTGTGATGTGCTCGTACTTTGCTATTCTTGTTTCACTGCTGTCATTTCACGTAGGATGTGCAGCTGAGTTGATGTTGTGTTTAGTTACGTAAATGAGTCTGAATAAGCTTTTTTTCTTTTTTCTCCTGCTTTTTTACTCTGACTTAGAGAATCTGCATCACTCCTTGTGCAGATCATAGCTGGAGATGTTTCCTCCCTTCTGGGTCCCTCCATACTAAAATGATCGTCATAAGGGCACCCTTTAGATAACAGTGACCACCAAAGGACATATGCTAACCCATTGCTAATGCTAAATATAAAAATACAGTCTACAATACCATCTTTCAGTGAAACAAAGTGGATAGGCTCCATAGCTCAATGAGGACATGTGTGAACCTTGTCCAGTGAAGCCACAGGAGTATCTGATTAACATTTGTGACTCCTTTCAGTGCAATTTATGCATCGCTCTTAAGACTCCATTGATTCTCAATTTGCCTGAATACCTCAAGTGTGAAAACAGTGCAGCTCCCAAGCTGCACCCAAGTACAGTCAGTGCAGACATGTTTCTACCTTTCCACCAGTCAAACGGTCAAACTGAATATACAAGCACTGTGGTTCATTTTCACAGCCACATGATTACTTTGAGTAGGTGGTTAAAAAAAGAGAACAGTATTTTTGCCCTCAAATACACACTTAGATGCACAAATACACACTTGATTTAAAACTGCATTAGGAACCTTTGTAAAGTGGAAACTACAAATTACAGTAACAGGTAGCTGTTTGAAAAATTACCCAGAATTTATGTAATATTATGTCATCAGTAAAATTGCTCATAGCCTGCCGATATTTATCAGCCTCTTTGAATGCTTAATACAGCACTGAGAAGGATGAGAGGGGCAAAATTGTGGAGAACTCACTGGCTGCTGTGCAGAGGACAGTTTGTATACTGTTCTTAAAGGATATGTTTGGTATTTTTCAACCACACAGAGCCAGTAGAACCTATACGCTCACTATGCAAATTACGCAAGGGCCCTGCCACCCACTCCCATCAAAGCAGGTGTCAGTGTTTACAACTTTGATGAGAGGATGAAGCAGAATTATCCCTCTGGTCACAAAAAGAGAAAAAAAAACTAAAAACCAAAATAAAATAAAATAAAAAACACCAGGAGACTGAATTGTGGAACAGCAATCAGGTAACCTAAACTTGTGTCCTCTCATCTCCAAGGTTGGTGTCAGTAAATAACAGTAACATTAATTTGATGTGCTAGCCTGCAGTGCATCTCTCTCTGCTCTGTCTGTCTTGCTAAGCTAGCTGGGCAGTACATCCCTTGGTTTGTCTGAGTCTTGGTTGCTTGTTCTGTGACTTTGTGCCTGACAAAAGTGAGAGTGAAATACAACTATTTATCACATTTGATAAACGCCAACGGGCAACGGTGTTAAAAAGATAACCGCATCACGCGTGAACATGTGCTCATATGTGTGTGCACAAAATGAAACTTGTGCTTTCCAGCCACAACCTCTGTGGGACCAGTGCAGACGGTATATGGGTCTGATGGCACTCCTCAAATGCGCACATAATTTTAAAACAACACAATGATTATCTAGTCTCTCAGTCAAGGTTTAGTTACAATTATTGCAGGACTAATGCAAGATGGAAAGCAATGGATTGGCAAGACATATAGTTGCAGCCATAGCCAACAGGCTCATGTTTACATTGCATAGCCAAAGCTAATTATAGGATATTGTGAGGACCAGACTACTATACTACTGTTATATTTTATTATTTTCAACATTTTATATTTTATACAATTTCTTATTTATGTTAATGTTAACTTTCACTTATCTTAAGATCCTGTAGAAAATATTCTACTCAATAAATATTGTTCGCTTACATGTCATTCTGTTGTGTATAGGTCTACTTATTCTTCGACCGACGGATGGAGCAAGCTGTTTTAAAGAAAGAAGGACTGTAGTGGGAGCTCTGGTGTCAGGTGTGACTGTGTGGCAATGGCAAATGGTTTACATGGCTCATGGGTCATGTAGGTCCCTTAGAAGAATTATGCTCAGAGCCCCAGGGAGGTCAGGACCAGCTCTGCAACCAAGGGTGTAAAATGTTGCTACCCATCATTTATAAAAGTACACAGTACAATCTTACAGGTAGCACTTTGCTGCCACTTCTTGGTAGCTTTTATCACAGTACAACGGGGTACTCATTTTCAGCCTCAAAAAACATATGTTCTTATTGTGAACAGGAAACATACAGCACAGTCAGATACATTTTGAAAATGTCCACCCAACAAAAAGTAATGGTTGCAAACTGTGCTTTCCAACAAGTTTGATTTACAATAATACATTTCCTTGTATACATCCACACCACTCAAGTTGGCTAATGTGGTGTTCACTTGAATTCTGACCTCAGAATTTCCATCTTGTACATTTTGACACCAGGGTATTCATGCTGTCACCAGAGGAAAAATGGATGCTCTTTTCTTTGGCTGTACCCAAGGAGTAAAATTTCAGAGTTTCTGCTCCTTGTGAGTATTTATTTTTCCTGAGCTGTCACCATGAATGCCATATTGTTGCAGGCTGGAATTCTACAAGGCTGAAAGTGAACACAGTGTGACCCAACACTGTGTAGAGCGAGG
Organism: Neoniphon sammara; assembly: GCA_900302535.1. Classification (NCBI taxonomy): domain Eukaryota; kingdom Metazoa; phylum Chordata; class Actinopteri; order Holocentriformes; family Holocentridae; genus Neoniphon; species Neoniphon sammara. The sequence continues at coordinate 5,781 of OMKZ01027576.1, forward strand.
AGAGATGTAGTGTCTCTATGGACCCGATAGCCATAGTAGGCCTCAACTAAGGTTGTGCCAATAGACGATGACTTCTGGGATCGATGACGTCAGAGTGATCGGCAATAGCTGATGCCTTTGCCAATGTCAAAGTGATATTTGGTGCATTTGAGTCTGACCAACTGAGTGGCATTTAAAGGAATACTCCAATGTTTTCTTCCAACTTACCCAGACTGAGACAAAATGTTCAATACCATTGTCACCTCTGTATGTCCACTGCTTCAGTTCCGATGGTTAGTGGTTAGCATTTCGTGTTAGCTTAGCCTATAGACTTGAAATCTACATGAGTCATTAGCCTAGCTCTGTCAGCAACTCTGAAGCTGTGTCCAGGGGAGACTGCAGAAGTGATGCTAGGATCAGTCAACATATGCACACTGACAGGCACCAAAACTTCAGTTACTTCAGTTCATGAATAAAATGCTATCAGTGAAATGAGCAGAGGCATAAACAACTAACAGAACAGATAAACAATCAAATAACTGCGTTTTAAGCTGCTTCTTGGATGATTGGGTGCGCTCCAAACACAACCCACACATGTCGGTTTTACCGTCTTGACACGACGACAGTTGTTACAGCTAAATCATGGTGAAAGTGGCCGTGTTCGCGAGAGAGCGACCGTAGTAATCTAAAATGCATCTCAGGATACAATTACAATCAATAAGAAAGTCAAACTTCAGGGCAAGAATAACAAACAACAAAGGGCAGCTTGAAACAATCTCTAATGTCCAACTGCAAAACAATTAGACCCAACAGCACTAGGAAGTTGGCAAGTCAAAAGTCATTAAGGGAAGATAGCAGTACAGCCAAAACAGTGACAAGACACATTGGCAAATCAGTCTGGCATTAAATCTGCAAAAGGGAAGTACAGCAAAAGTCAATTATATCCACTGGCAAAAAATAGTTCAGAGGGTGTGGCCCTCCAATGCTACCATACCAGTTTAGGTTACCTTGCTCAATAGAGGCTCTGCTTAAAATTGGCATCAGTAAAGATGGCTAGCTCTCTGCTGCAGCTCAAACAGGAGAAAGCTGAATGTTTTCCTAAAGGGTTAAATTAACTGTATCAGCAATATAACATGGTGAAGGAGTTAAACAAAGACCAGATTTGTTTGCAGCCTACCTTCAACATGGGGCTACAAATTTATATGTAAGAAAATAAGACTACCAATAAAGTAATACAACAAAGCTCCTTTACCTGCATCACAAAAGGCACCACACATTCACCAGGCCTCAGACAAAGAGAGTCACTAATTGCTCACACCTGTCCTTATGAAGGCAGGAAGCTCTCTCTAACGTCCCAGACACACCAAACCGACATCAAAGAACTAGCAGCGACAAAGGACAACTGTTGCATCGCCTCACATCGCCTGTGTCAGGGCCAAAAAGCTGCACACTGTAAAGACTACAGCCAACAGCCAATTAGCATGTATGTTTTGCACCTGTGTGAGAGGAAATAACACTCTATACCAGACTGACTCCGCTGCCAATTCAACATGATCAACTGGCTGAAAAGCCACCGACTTCTGCCAACAGTGCAGGACACTAGGGCTGCCCCCAAATAGTCGACCAAACGTTAGTCGCTGAGAGGAGTCTTAGTCGACCAAGTTTTCATAAGTCAGTCGCAGGAAATAAAAAAGATTCAAACTCCATTCCAGAGCTGTGCCTTATGCTGAGCACTTCTAATTTGAAACCACAGACACAGGAAGTGGTGACATTCAGTCACTGGGGACTAATGGCTTGAACTAACAGCTATTCGTTGACAAGGAAAATCTTTGGTCGGGGGCAGCCCTACAGGACACACTGTAAAAATGAGGGCCACAGACGCTCACAGACGGCCCGACATTGGCCAACGACTGACCATCAGCTTGGTTTGTCATGACCTGAACCCTACCTACAGGGGGCGGTGCTCTCAACCTAGATGCTAGCTCTTACAGCAGTATTAGCTAACTTAGCAGCAAAATGGTGTGGATGTGTACGAGACAATGCATTATTTTAAATGCTAATTAAAACCTGTTAAAAAACACCGTTTGCACCTTGTTTTTGGGGTGGACAATTTCATGATGTATTTTTAGGCTGAAAATGACCATCCTGTTTGACGGCTAGCAAGCAGCTGCAACTGCAGTTTCTTGTCACTAAAGCTAGCAGTGAGGTTGTTGGGTATCAACATTTTAATATGAAATGGGTTTAAAAATACCAAACCTATCCTTTAAGTTTTGTCACTTGTCAATTCCTGTGGGTGGAATAGATTCCCTGACTATGTACATTCTTGACACCAGAATATCATTTTGGCAAATGGGGCGAATCTTAACTTGTGAGGATGAGACGCACTTCTCTATTACAGCCCCGCTTTGGGATTTACGCTGATAAGACAGGTGTATTTGTACATAAAATCCTTGCCAGTGCAGCTTTAAGGCTTAGTGCATGTATGGAAACATCTAGAGGGATTGTAATCTCTAAATGCTCAGCATCACAGTTTCGTGAATGTTGGAGAAGCAGGTTTATGAACAGCCGAAGACCGTTCTTGCCACAGCACTTGTCAGCTCTCAGGTGTGAATGTGATACAGGGTGTTACGAAAAGAATATGAATTTTCCGAAAACTTTCTCTGAATAAATAATGGATTAAACATAATACAAAACATGAGTGACACCTGACAACTTTATGAATGTATTTGTAGGTTACAGAATTGTGGATGAACACAAACCAGACAATCCAAACCTAGAGACAGCAAAGATTTATATCCTCAATTTAATATTTTCACCTGACACCAAGGAAACAGATTGTTGCTGAAACGGCCTTATGGGACTTCTACAGGACATCTATAACAGTCCTAGTTATTAATCTCATCTGAAATGCTCTAAACTTCCCAAAGGATGGCAGAGTTTCACTTTACAGTGCTTGCCTTGACAAGGATTCGTTCCTTGTGTTTGGCTGTCTAGAGAAATGAATTATATTCTACACCTTAACGCATTTGTAAATGCTGTTATTTGTTTACAAATAGATATCAGTACAAAAACAATGACTGTGGGGTATTGTCTTTCCTATTCAGTTACTCATAAAATAAACCAAGCAAAGTCATGAATATGTATGCCTTCTCACTCCTTGACTTGATTGAATTGGAAAGCTGCCCAGTAATCTGGTTCCACAGTACTTCCCAATAACTTAACGTTAAAAGTATTCTGAAGCTCAAAATGTATCTGAAAACTGAAGACACACTATTAAGATACTGAAAGTATCTTTTCATGCCATCAAACCAGGTGCTTTGAAATGCTTTTCATAAAGTCACATCTGTTTGCAGACACTCATCTCAAGTGTCCTTCCATTGTTTTAAACAATTGTTAGTTTTACACTATGGTGTTGCCAAGATGTCAGTATAACTGTGGAACATTACACACCTGTGGAATATAATGCACATATTTGTTTCAAAGAGTAACTTAACCCTAAACCCAAATCTGTGTTCACCTATAGAGTACAAGAGGTGCTGACATCACCTGCCATCAGAGACCAGGCTGCCTATAATTTTCACCATTAGAGGCCAGACTTTAGTTTAGTAACTCTTTAAAACTTTTAATGTTGTTCTTTTTCTTACAGGTTCATGTTTAAGCATACAATATGCAGTCATTTTGTATCATAGCAACTGGCATTTATTTATAAAGATTAGCTGTTTTTTCTCAATTTTTAAAACAGCCTCCTGAGCAGTCAAAACTAAATGGGCTCAACTTTTTCATCAATTTATTTTGATTATTGTGAGATAATTATGACAGGCAGGCACTCTTTGCCAATGCAAAACATGAAGTGCAGAATAACAGATTTAATGTCAACAAAATAATCCAAATCAAAATAATTCAATCAGAAAAACAAGCAAAAAAAAAAAGTTGTATGTACCATGTACACCACATATAACACTGAGGACTGTAGGTCTGTAGGTGCACGTTTTCTGTTTTTGATTTTTTTTTCCCCTGCATTTGTTAGTGTCTGAGTGAAGAGTGGATTCACTGAAGGCCACCAGTGCTCTTCAACATTTCAATCAACACTTATATTTACAAATGTATAGTGGTCTTTGGCTCTACACCTACATAGAAAAACTGATTGAAAAAATAGACATTTTGAAAGGGATATTTTCAAGCCAAAGTCCATGTTGTTTAGCCCATTGTTTAACACACACACACACACACACACACACACACAAACACACACTTTCTCAGATTAGGGATGTTCCCAAATCCAAATATTTGAAAAATATAGGAAGGTTGTGCAGTTGAAGAAATATATTTTAATTCATACAGACATTTTTCAGTTCATAATCAGGTGTCAGTCAGTGTGGGCAGCAGGTGTCAGTATAGGCAATCACACCTGATTGCCTTCACCTGTGTAGCAAACTTATAGGCCCTTTTACTGCCTACGTCATCAAATGTATGCGTGTGCATTTTGGCAACAGAAGTGACGTGCCACCCCATTCACTCAGACGAGGAAAAGGAGGCTACAAAGTTGTAAACTCTGATTTAGAAGTGTGACCAGCATCAAAATGTCCGATTGTTGCGTGTTTGGCTGTCAGAATCGCTACTCTGCCAACGGCGGACTGAAGTTTTACCGAATTCCGACGGGATCACGGCTGTTTCAGAGCAACCTGAGGCATCTGTGGTTGCCATCAAATGCATTGAGGAAAATTGGACTGAGGACACGATCAAAAATGCTTGCGTAATATATAAATATCGGCAGCTGGAATTCTGAGCCAACAAGACACAAGATTGACATGATTGAGTTACAGGGAAAGACCCATTTTGATGTGATGAGGGAAGTAATAACTTAAAGGGGAGAAAATTGCAGTAAAATAGAGGCAGATTTCATGTTTGCACAACAACTATATCATTTAACTCTGAGCAAGCTAGAAAAGCAACAGGACAAAATAATACTCACCCTGCCATGCAGGTACAGTTCACTCTGAGGACGTAGTTGTCTGGTTTGTTTACGATGACCCAGGCCTCGTACATCGCGGTCTTGTGTCCTTGTCTTTGACTTGGAATGACTTCTGACTTCCAGACACAAAACTCCGAGTCTATGTTATGGTATTTGACGTTCTGTACATGACCACAGACAACATAGCTGTAAGCATCCGGTCACTTGTATGCTCGGAACTTCTCTCTGGTGTAAACACTGGGTGAATATATCTGGCCACTGGATATTGGCCACTTACTAACATCTTCCACCCACTCGGTAATATCACATGTATCTGGAAGTCGGTGTCCGTTCGTCAAAGTGAATTTGTTCTGGTAGTTTATGCGACCTTTCGTTGTTAATCCCCTTGCGTAGCTGACACATTATTACACTCCGCCATACTTCCGTTTCCAAAATGCGTGCGCATCTTTACCAACGTCATGACTGTTTACAAACAGTAAAAGTGTCTATAGGAGTCGTCTTATGTATGCACAGTCATGAAAGCCTGAGAGAAATTTGGTGTCTCTGTCATCCGTTGTGAGCCCATTGAGAGTGTCGTGTAAATTACTGACCAAAGCAAAGTTTTCATCCTGTGAGGTGTGAGACTTTGGCGGCGGGGAAAAGTCAAATCCACTTTGATTCTTGGGAGGTTTTATCTGTTGTATGGTCTTCACACCAGTTAGAAACACACACATGAAAAACACATGACCACACAGTTTGGGACTTCTTTTATCTTTTGGATCGGTGTTGGTTAGCTCACCGCCGGCCCACAGCTTGAGCAGCTCACCAAGGAAAGTTCTGCTCCTCCAGATGGCCTGGCCAAGTATTATGGATCAGATCCTGGTAAAAACTTTGAGTGACTGTTAAATGAAAAATACCAAAAAAATTTTCACTGTGAGCATAAAGACCAAAATTTGGGATTTATGCTTTCAGGAAATTGCACAGGATATCATGTTATTATCCCCTGTGCCATGAGAGGCCAGTTCAGAGTTTTACCGAATGTTAAACTACCAAACAAATGAGAGCAATAGATGACATCAGTCAATCCCATCATAAATCTACAGGACCGTAAGTAAGATTTATTTATATGTCACTTTTTCAAAATGGAAGGTTACAAAGTGCTTCACAAATTTAAATCGCCATGACAAAAAATCAATCAGTTAAAACAACAGACAAAATCCAGCATCAAGAACAATAAATAACAGTAAGAAAAATAGTAAAATAGGATGTAAAATTTAAAAAAAAAATGCACTTAATATAAAACAACAAGTGAAACCAGTATCAAAAACAATAAGCAACAAAACAAATAACAATAAGAGAACCTTCATGATGCGTGACAACAGGTATGTCATTGGGGTTGGATTGGAGTTAAGAAATAACCATTCACTTACAGTCACAATAACCATCTAATTTATGCTGTTTATGCAACAAAATAACTGTTTATGTTCAACACAGAATCCCCTTGTTTTCCTGCTCATAAACATCATGTGCATCTGTCTGTATGTGGTGTATTCAGCCAGTGTAAAGGTCAGATCTCACCCATGAAAAGAGAAGTAGGTGGGCTCATGTCGACAACAGTGAAATCAGTGTAATTAGTTTCTTTCAAATTCAAACATTAGAAGAGTTCTCGTTACAACTGAGACACAAAATCCATGATTTCCCAGGGGTAAAGGTTGGGCCTGGGAAACCAGATTAGAGAACTGAAGGTGAAAAAAAAAATCTTTAAAATACAAAAGGCAGTATGGCTTGGGTAGTTTGTTATTGTGCACATTTGCTAATGCCTTTCGAATCATGTACAGGGATCATTATCATATAGCACCACATGAGACGGAAACTGGGCCAGCAGAATTGTTGCGAGAATGAATTTACCTTGAGATGACCTCGCTGGATTTCGCTTTGATTCTCAACTCATGTTATATATATATATATACATATATATATACAACATGGATTTTATTCATACAGAATTTGCTTTTGATATTCTAAAGGAGATGCATTTTTTACATGCACTTCATAGCGATTTATCGCGTGGCTGTATATAAGATGATTAAAAAAACAAACAAAAAAAACACTGTAAATGTGTGTTCAGGCCAAGAAAGCTGCTGCAAATAAGAGCTTGTGTTGGTAAACCCAAAGAGAGCTGTTGCACTAAAGGTGATTTAAAGCACCATTGAAGTTTTCTGAGACACTTGTTTGGCTCGTTAAAGCTGAATGCTTGTGTTTGTAGTGGAGTTATTTGAAAAATCCAATTCTTTTCCTTTCCATTCTTTTCCTTTTCTTCAGTTTCCTTTCCTTTCTTTGGTAGTTTTCTCTACAATCTAATGTCATCTTGTATACAATCGAATGCCTTATTTTAATTTCAGTCTATTTATTTATTCATTTTGAGAATGTGTTTGTTTGAAAGCAAAATTTGCAACCATTTCCAACACACCTGCTTCTATTCATATTCATATCGAAATATTTTTAGTATCAGTATCAAGTATCAGTATTCTTTATGGTAGCATTGTCAAATGCGAGAAGCATCTGTGGACGATCACCGGAGCCATAGCTGCTGTGTTGTTTGTCGAAAGGCATCGCAGACAGAGGGGGTGACAAATAAGAGTGTTCCATTTGAAAATGACTCTCTTTCAAATGTAAGAGGATGAGATTAAAAGAAATTATAGATTTCCAAGTCATACCATCACTACTAAATGAAAAATCCTTGGATTAAAGGAGCCATTCCATGCTCACACTGAATAAACCTTTGGTGATCCTCCCTCTGCTGGCCTTGGCTTCAGTGGGAGTCTGCTCTCTCACTGCGCTGTTTTGTACGTGTAGACCTGGCAGACATGCGCACTCAGTTCTTAAACTGTGCATCAGATATTAAAATTGGGAATTTGCAACTGACACAATTTGCATAAGTGGACTTAATAAATCAGGCCTGTAATAGCACGCCACTTAGTAAATACGACTGTCAGTCCTGTGGTATTATCATTTTAAAATTTTATTCATGAGTATCCACATTAGTATTAGTCATGCATTTTCATTAATTATATACAATCCACATAACTTTAGCATTCTATTTTCAATATCTGTGTGCACAGACACAGCATGTCAAACAATCATAGTACAGCATATGAGAATATCTATGCAATATCTATCCAGTAGCACTTTATGTTGCTGTATAAGTTGCATGCATGTGTAAACTTAAAACTAAAACCAGGATCAAACTCAACATATAGTTTTCCACAGAAAAGTGACTACTTACACTGATATTGTATTTGCCCTGCCTCCATCTATAAACACAATCAGCAATCAGCATTCAGAGCTCGCTGTGCTTGTTTTGTCAACTTTCTGTGTCTGGTGACCTCCTCCTGCTCTGGTCTACCTGGTCCACCAGCAGCTGTGAGCATGGAGTGAGCAGGTCAGCGAAGCAGCCAGTAGGGAGATGTCTCCTGAATGCTGAATTTGCACATGCTGCACTCTTAAACAGAAGCGTGCATACACCCGGATGCGCAGAGACACGCTCACATACAGTACATTTCAACATGAGAGGAGAAAAAAAAATGAGAGCAAACCTCCTCAGCGTACATTATAAATGACTTTCTGGAATAAAGATGTTAAAAGATGCTGTGGAATTAACTACACAGTATGAGTGGTTCTGTTCCCACTCATGTTGGTTAGTTTGCAAGTAAAATGTAGCAGACACTAATTGCAATGACTCTTAGCCTGAGTCGAATTAACAGTGTTCTGCATTTAAGTAGATTAAAAGGCTACATTTTCTCCATCACATTTTTATAGCACATTTGATTTTATGGCTAGGAAAAGATGTAATTTATTGTAGTTGTACCCAGAAGTTGCACCATGCTGTGGTGAAAATTGTCACATATAGCTTCCTGTGGCACATATCCTGTGAGGATTTATTAAAGATACAAATTACTAGTTGTATTGTGCAGAACATTGCTAGGTTTGTTCTTTTTTTACATTCACGGTAATACCGGTTATTTCATTTTTATTGCACTTTCAAACCAGAGTGGAAGCAATGTGCTTCATAGAACATGAAACAATGATAAATAAGAGCCAGTGAGATGATAAAAACAGTGGAGGGATTTACAAATGAATTCAAATTAGGCCTAACCTGCTATAATGTGACATAATTTTATGTAAATGTGCTCATTACAAAATGTTAGTCCACCCTTTGAGCTGAAAAATCTCTAATGTGTCACTGCAAAGTATATCCAGGCCGATATAAGCCATGAATACCAATGACACATCTGCCATCCCAAACTGTGATGTCCAGCTGTTGATGACGATGCAGAATTCACATCAGCGGCCTCCTAAAGATCCAATAAAAACTGTACAGTGTCCAGCTCCTGGATTAAACAATTGCAGAGACTTTTCTTTTTTTCCCCATTTGTTTACTCTAGCCTACTTATGAAAGGCAAAAGAGCCAAGGCCAAAGGTCAAAACGATTAAAATATCTGCAGTCACACAACATCAACGACCACACAGCAACTTTGTACTTAGCAATGACTCCCACCGGACAGCTTCACCAGTTGTTTCTATAATCAACAGCTTCCAAACGTTTGACTGCACACTGCCAACTGTCGCT
>OMKZ01027578.1:0-20404 GCA_900302535.1 Neoniphon sammara
TGTGTAACTTGTATGTAGTGTAAATATAAATTGCTTGTTTACTTATCCCTTTTTATTTTATTTTTCTTTTTTTGTTTCATTTTATATTACTTTTGATATTTTGGAAATGTGTGGATTTTTTTTAATCCAAGATTCAAGGATATTCCAGAATTACGGCTTGTAGAAAACGTGTGAAGCTCACAGTAACAAAATCGTGACATAATCATAGGAATGGTGATAGACATCGTGGACCAGAATATCTCAGAAATTTCTCTGGGAGTCCACCGACCTTTTTTACAAGGTTAATATAACGACATTGCTATCCTCTTCTCAAGGAACTTAGATGTACTATAGCACCCATTCTGGCCTTTTTATGTTTAGTAATATTCTTATAATGTAAGGGAATGCCTTCATGCTTTCTATACACTAACTAAACGCCTACTGCATCATTGACTCTTCCACCCAACCTGTATGGCATCTGCACTGATAGTAAGTGCATCCATTGTATTTGTGCTTCAGCCAATGATTTTTGAATCAGCTTAAAGTAACTTTTAGTTCATTATGGCTTCTTGTGGTTGGAAACGGGGCAGACACCCCCACTAACAGCAACCATTGTTAGGCTGACTGCTTATTATAATGATATTTTAAAATGTATGTTGCATTAATGTATGGCAGCAGGCTGTGTAAGAATTATGCTTTGAACATACAGATTGTCTTTTTGCTTCTAAGGACAAACAAACAAACAAACAAACTGCCATTTTCATGACTGGAATGAAGGATGCGTATTTGTCCCTCTATAATGTGTATTTGGAAATAACATGTTGTTTATGAGACCAAACATGTTTATTTCATGGTATTTATTTGCTCCACATTTCTGCCATTCCTGTATGTCTTTATTGATTTGCCAGGGAAACCTCCAGCTCTGGACAACACACGTCGTCATGCTGAAGTACTCAACTTCTCTCTGTGGATGAGATGGTGCATTTCAGGACAATGCACCATTTCTTTGTGTGCATTTATGTTGCTTTTTCCAGCAGGAAAAGTGAACAAAGAATCCTTTTGTATCACTTTTTTTTTCACCCTCATTCAATAGATATACAGGAAATGTTTTTTGGTCTCCACATTATTTATTGTCTCTGTCTGTTACTTGTACATGACTGGTTTTGAAATAAACAATCTTGCCATCATCATCCTGCGAACTGACCCGTTTTCAGCCGGTTTCCACTTCTGAAAAAACTGGATCAAACGTTCCCTGATTGCTCACTTTCACCAAAGATCATATCATGCGAGTCCTCCTTTTTCCAACACCAGGGGAAAATGGATTGACAGGGGAAATGAGTCACTATATAAATACAGGCAGCCATTAGGGCTGTACTGTCTGAGTCTTTGTGGTTGTGATTTTTCCCTCAGGCTAAACACGAAACATGTCACATGAAGAAGACAGCAAGACTGAGCATAGGATATATGCAAATCACTCTACAGGTATCCACTGTGTGAATTTAAAGTGCACTCGGCAGTATTCATACCAGCATGGGGCAAACTGTGATCTGATTCAATTGCTCTTTACATTTTTCATTGTGATTTGAATTTTTTAATTTCTCTTCCACCTGAGCGAAACATCTGGGTGAAATATAATAAAATATGACCTTAGTAAAGGAAACTATTCTGCCTGACCTGGCTGGGCAACAAAAACTGCTGGAGTGCAGTCTGGTCTCTGATTGGACACTGAACAAGAAAAATTTGCATACAGCAGATTGTGACCTGAACTAAGCAACAAGCCTCTGCACTCACAGGAGTCTCAAGAATCCAACAAGGAACAGGTAGGCATCTGTTACTCCTCCTATTTGGGGTTTGCTCTTCTGGTTTTGTATGTACAACATAGTTTTATAGCTCATGATTTCATGAGGTAATGTCAAATCAATAGCTCTGTTCTTCAGTGTCTAATAAGTTGGTGAAGTATCTCTATCTATCTGAAATGTTAAGTTCAAACTTAATCGTACAGTCAATAGAAAGAGCTTCATCAAGGCTTACTTCGGGCACGTTTGCACAGAGAAAGGGTAAAAGTTAAAAAGCCTTTATATCAAATCAGGGCATATCTAGGGCAATAAAATGCAGATTGGTTTTGACCATGGAGGTATCTGTGGTTTGTCTTCCTCATGCTGTGGTTGCAGAAAAGGAGAGGTGTGAACCTCTACAGACTCACAAATCATAGTCAAATAGAAACTCCCATCAGTCAAGCACATGGCATAAATATAAGACAAGACTGTCACATGTATGCTGTCAATTACATGATAAAAAAAAATTGCACAAAGTTACTCACAGAAATTGTCTTATAAATTTCCGCATTTAAACCTGGATATAACAAGGTGCTGAATTTAAAAATCTAGTACTTTACCTCTGAAGTAATTTCTTCCCATGATCACCACCACCTCCAACGCACTGTTCAACAACTTCTATAACCACCTTCAGCATTTTTTTTCAAATATGCCATTAGACAGACTCCTCATGGCCCCATATGCGAGGACATGTCAGAGTTTTTTCTCTTGTGGCATTTCATTGCTCTAGATATTACTTGATTTGAAATAAAGGCTTTTAAACTTTAATCTCTTTCTCTGTGCCTAATAAGCCTTATACTGCTGTCTTTCTGTTTTGACAATTTCCTCTTCTTTTTCTTTTTCTTCAAGAGCACCGTGTGGTAGGTGGAGTTCACTAGGTTTATGATATTTTCAAGTTCAAGATTAAATTCATATTTATTCTGAGGCCTTAATCACTGTTTACAGTCTCCACAGGCTTTACAAGCCCACAGTAGAGAAAACAAAACACCCTCTGACCTGAACACTTGGCACCTCTGTTTGTTAATTATGTTTTTCTGCTTCTCTCTCAGGTTTCTGGCCACACTGAAGTAACTTCGCTGAGATGGAGGAATCTAAAATAGCACCGGAATTTAAAGCATTCAGCAGTATAAATAAGTCCTCAAAAAATGTTGGGCCTACACAACCTTTGAGCCCTGGAATCACAGTAAACGAAATACTACAAGCTTATCCTTGTAATGATAAAGTAGTGCCGAGCTGTTGCAGGGATACAGATCATTTCTATGAAAGCACATATAAAGGCGGACAGGCGTACAAAGGACCGTGTTTTCACCAAGAGCTTCGGAGCCAGTCAGATCGGTTTGCACAGCATTTCGGCCTGACGCAGCACAGAGACCGAGCAGAGCGAGGAGGGGTGAATCCTGCCAGCATGCATCTCCTTCATCAACCCCCTGACGGCTGTTTCCCACTTGCTGCTGCAGAGAGGAGTCAGATGGATGTGAGGGGAATGTGCATGTGCTGGGACTGTGGCCCAAACCAGTGTGGGCCAACACAGAATGCAAGGAGAGAGACAACTAGGTAAATGAGCGAGGTTTTTGGTGTTCAAAAATCTGATAAAGATTACAATGCAGTTCAGATTAACTTCACTTCAAAGACAATCTATGCACAAAACAGGGATTTTACTTCCCAGTTTGCTTTCACATCACTGTTGGAATGCAGCAAGAAGTGCATCATGCTTTAAAGTTTCAATTCATCCAAATTTTATATGTGATGTGTGTGTGATGTAATTTAGTGTTGATTTGCTCTTTAATATTCAGGGGAAGGGATCAATACAGAGCTCAGCCTCAGAGCGAACTGGAGGAACTGGAGCCACCATTACCACTGAGATCGGATGCTGACTGGCACCATGACTGTCCCATTCCACCTCACCACCACTACTTGCACCCATGTAGAGAAAATATCTTTGTTTTTGAGTATACTGTGTATTTAAGCCAAAGAAGCAGTGATAGGAAAGGAGTTAGAGCAGAGCTGAGAGTTGTTTGATATGAAAGAGAAAATTCTGCCATTAGAGGAAACTGTACTTGACTGCATATTATCTTTACCCATGTAAAACTGACTGGACACATGCTCTTTTCACCGATGCCCAGCAACATCCTTGTATACATTTACACAAGTTGCATATTATTTACCTGCTGAAGTGACACATAAGCAGTGAGAGGTTGAGTGCCTTGCTGAAAGGGAGATCGTTTTTATTTAGTTCCTATGTGTAATTAGCACAGCCAGCAGATATTGGAGCTAGCAACGTTCTGCTCACAAGCCTGTGCCTTTCATTTTCAGACACTTGCTTGCTTACTTGCTCTTAATTTCTATGACTGTTTTATGCAAGGAAACCTACATAATTCTGCACAGACCACCTGCTTTCGATCATACACAAAGCAGATCTTAAAATGTATTCACAGACCATCATACCATGGATGCCAGGTATTCCTTTGCAGAAGGAGGACAACTCACAGACTATGGCATCAATGGGCACCCGCCTCACCCATGGCACTGCTATAGTCGCTGCCAGGACAGAAGCCCCTGCTCTGAAAATTGGTAAAATAAATAAATAAATAATTAAATAAACACTTTGGAATGTGATGAGACGAATGGAAGTGTCATTCGTTTCAACTTTACTCACTGATTTGCATATATTACCTAGTCCCACTGAGTGTCAGTAAGATATAATTCAACCAAAAAGTCTTTGTTGACTTTCTGTCTTGTTTTTCAATTTTGTCAGGTTCCATCGCCATGGTAACGTGATGAGTGACGGTGTGGCCCAAGGTGGTTTCTCAGTTAACGTGCCACAATTTTCCATTCCCCCTGTAGAGGGCGTATCACAGGTGAGCGTGATGAACCTGAAACCACCAGAAACGTTATCTGCTTCAGATCCTCGTGAGAAAAGGAGAGCCGTCAATCTGCCTGATGAGTGCCGTAAGTTTATCGATAGTTTATTTAAAGGACTGTATTTGGTCCATATTGGTCACGTTGCCCATTATTTGAGAAAATAATTGGCGCCAAAATCATCTGTGTCGCCAGTAAATAGCCTCGTCCCGTTGTATGCTAATCAGATGCTAATTCTTTAGCATGCAGCTTGACTGTTAACTTACTACGGTCCTAAAGTTTCCCAAGTTGCAAGTGGTCACGTCAGTTGGAAAGTAAAGTTAAGTGAACGGAAAATAAAGTAACTTAAAATAAACTTAGCTGGCTACAATTCTTCAAGTCAATATTAAAAGATAGCACACTGTTAAACTGTTAATTTGTTATCTTCAGTTGTATCATGATTGAGTCTGTTTGTGATACCATCCTGCTTTGTTTGGCAGGTATCCCACACTGCCCCCGCTGGCCATAAAACTGTATTATATTTTTTTTCCTCTGTCCCACAGCAGTCAGTGGCCGTAGCCACTGACAAACAAGCGTTTGTGCAAACATTCACACGCACCCTTTATTTAAAGACTGTATCTTCTTACTTTGGTGAGTACTAGTTGCTTCTGATTAGGCTAATACAGGAAAATACTGGCATGTGCACCAGCCTGCTGCACTTCACTGGAGACACAGATGATTTTGTAGAAATCTTGACCTCAGATTTTGGGTAAGGGGACCAATTGGTCAAAATCCCAAGAAGTCAATCTCTTTTCATTTACTAGTTTAGCATGATGCATATGCTTTACTATAGCAGAATGGCTGAGATTTATTTGGACTTTATAATGTGTTAGCCTAGATGTGTTACACTTTTCTGTTGACTTTCTTAAATATGGAATAGTGAACATGGGAAAGAGGGAAAGTCAGTGGCACTGTATTCACACTGTGTACTGTCCTCCTCTTAGGAAACATTTTTGTGACCTATTCAATGGATGCAGCCTCAGAGATGGTCCCCTTCGTAGAATTTCTCACAAAGCATGGTTTTCGACCAGCTGTAAGTTGTCAAATCTTATAACATATGACTTTTTTTTCCATATGTTGAATTAAGTTTTACAGTTCACTAACAACCCTGGCCTGATTGAATTTTACAGATTGATCTAATGGACAACCCCATTAGACGCATGGACATCAACAAGTGGATGGACAGCTACCTAAAGGATGTAAGAGCACAAAGTTTAGTAGCTTATCATATTAGCTTTTATTTATTTTTGTTTTATTGCCTGTAAATTGCCTGTTTGAAAAGTCTTACATAATCCCCATTGGGAAATTAGGTAATCACAGCTGGGAAGAATAGCATTAGAATAGAGCGTAAATTAAGTTTATTATTACATTTTATCAAGTTAACTATATTAAATAACATCTATTAGTAGTACATTTACTAATACGCAGCTCTATCTGTACAGTGGTTCTCAAAGCCAGGCTAAAATGTGACATTATACATTAAGAGGTGAATATGAAATAATGTCCCTGTTAATAGCACAGCAATGCTGCCAGGTCCTCAGATGTTTTAGTTAGGTATTCATTGAAAGTTTGGTTATTTGGACATTATAGGTATTTCTTCTTTTGTCTATACATGCTACTTTTTCACTTAACATGTTTTTAACATGTTTCTTTTATTGCAGTCCTTATTTTATTGCAGTCTTGTGTTTTTATACAGCAATCTGTCCTGATTGTTATTGCCATCAGTCCTAAGTATAAAGCAGACATTGAAGGACCTGGAACAGACAGGCATGGTCTGCATGCCAAATATATTTACTCCATGGTGAGAATCTTCACTGTGCTTTTATTTATTTATTTATTTATTTATTCATTCATTTATTTTACATTGTTTTGAGAAATAATTCTCCTAAGGTTTGCTAATAGTTACATGCACTCCTAAATCTTCTTTTGCCAGATGCAGAATGAATTCATTCACCAAGGCAGCTTGAATTTCAGATTTATACCTGTTCTCTTCCTTGATGCAACCCAGGTGAGGGAACGCAGGATTTTTATTTATTTATTCATTTATTTTTTGCCACACCCAAAAGTTTTGCTGTTACTCAGTTATTCCCTCTTTCCTGTCAGTAGGCGTTCTCTTTCACATAAATATATATTCTGTGCATACACTCCTTACAGAAGCACGTCCCAGGTTGGCTTCAAAACACACGTGTTTACCGCTGGCCACAGGATGCTGAGGATTTGTTGCTGCGGCTGCTGAGGGAGGAGAGATTCGCTGCCCCGCCTGTTCCCATGGAGCTCACCCTCATCATCAGGCCTGTGGCTCCCAGCGCTGCAACTACACTGTGAAGACTTACTGCTGTTTGTGTGTCTGTTATGTACATATGTTTCTCTGTGTGTGGTGTGTGTGTGTGTGTGTGTGTGTGTGTGTGTGTGTGTGTGTGTTTTTGGGCTGTTTTCGAGCAACTGAATGTCTTGTTTGGGCAGTTTTGTAAAATTTGTGTATGACTATTAAGCGAATTAGGCTCCTGTTTCTAGGCTGTTTTCTTTTTGAATAAATTGAGCCTGACTCAACAGCTCATATATTAATCTGTTGTATATGAGCTGTTCTGGCAATAATCCTCACATGCAGACTTTTTAATCATATTTCAATGGACAGTTTTTTAATTGTGTGTACTGATACACACCATGCAGTGTTTTGAAATAAAAGGCTGGTCTTAAAAGAGACTGAGCTCACAAACACACATTCAAAGCAAAATATGTTTATACATTTTTACTCATTTAATTCCAATTACTTCTACTTTAAGGCACATATAACTGTTTCAGTTTGATCATACTCTTCCAGGCACTGTGTATCCTGTTTAATCTGTTGTTACCCTAAGGTTATATAAGCAGGAAATATAACTTGCAACAACTGACTCTGTGTACAACAATGTAGCAATGTGATGTACAGCACATTATTTCTCTGAAACAGGTTAGTCAACTGCTCAGGGCCTCCTGACCATTAAAGCCCCTCTCAGTCACAATAAGGGCTGCAGCTTATTCTGCATTTTCAGTTTTTATAGCAATACACAATGTAAGAGCTACACATTTCCCAAGGGGGGAAATACATTTGAAATTAAACACTCTGACAGTCATTTAGTTTAGTTTTTTTTTTTCATGAGCAAACCTTTGCAAAGTACTAGAGTATAGTACTAGAGTAGTATATAGAGTATATAAAGTTTAATAGTAGTGTTGTAGTTGGTGCAGAGCAGAGCACCAGAGGGCGCTGTCTTAAGGCACACACTGAACCCCCGTTTTTAGAGATGACAAGTGCTGGTTCTGCTTACTGCTGAAGTTATTTATACTTTTAGAAACGTGTTCATTTTGAAGCTGCTACATGAAACCAAAGAACAGAACACATCTGAGATGCATTTAGGCAGTGAGGATGTAATGATATAATGTCAAAACCTTGCAGAGAACAAAATAGAATCATATAATCTCTTAATAGTGGAAGAAAGAATAAACCAATTTCAGTGGATGTATTATGGATATATGTTGGGACGGGGGAAACTTTTTAAGACACTTTTCACCTGTGTTGCTGTCTTTCCCCATCCCGAGTATCTGCTAAATTCAGATTGCAGATCTGGACCGGTCGGGTTGAAGTGGCCCACCACTAGGGGTTCCCCATTCGGCCCAACTAATCTTACACACCCACCCTCAACCGCCAAAAAAGGCCTGACAGAGCGGCTGGTGTGCAGAAGTCCGGCTAAGAATAACTCAGACCTTCTGGGGGATAAAGTTACCTTGAAGCCTCCTCTTCTGACCTATACCCATGTGAGGCACCACTAACACTGGGTGGGATCTGCTGTCTGTCCCCCCTCACCCGACCCAGTCCTGTGCTTAGTTGGCTTGGCACTTTCCTCCCCTGTTTTGCTCTGCTTTGCCCTGCCATCCCAGTCTGCCCCCTGCAATGCTGCCACAACGGCAGCTCCAAATTTCCCACCACCTGTAAACCCACCATTTTTGTTTTATTTTCCAATTCCTTCACTTTCTTGGAGAAGTTCAACCTGTGGATTATAGGGGTCTGGAAACAAGACAATTCACCGCGATCGCTGAATGGAATTGGAGTAATTTATTGACTGGGTGACAATTTCACTGACCAGTGGATTCTGATTGGATTTACAAAGGCTTTGCTTATTCCCTACAGTCAGTTCTGTATGTAGAAGCTTTGCCCCCAAGTGAAAGGATTATACCTGAAGTAATCTTCATGTCACCATGGCTGAAGGTAGGGGTGTTACACCTGTATACACACTGACATTTGTTGAAATAAAAATCAGTTACTGTTTGCTGCAGCACACATTTCCATAAGAACTATGTAATAACTACAAGACTGTAATAAATAAATGACAATGTTTGCATAAGGCACCCCACCATGGGAAAATGTGATGATATTTGGGTGCTATAAATACAGGATATCATGTAGCCAGAGTGTTAGCATTGCTCTCCTGTGACATGACTGCTGCAGAGGCTGACCCAGTTTTCAACAATTTTGTATGCTAGTTTAATCAAGTCTTTATTCATTTTTTGTAACAGCACACTCAAAGAAATTGTGTTTTACTAGAAAATTATGTGTTGGGTGAACCTCCAGGACTCAAATGAACTGTGTTTCAATGTTATGTGCAAATGTCTGAATCAGTTTTCTTTCAGTGACAATGCATGCTTTGGTAGAATGCTGACACCACCAGGCAATCTTGAATAATTCAGCTAAATAATGTGAATGTTTACCGATTTTCCAATAATCAACTTTTGTGTATGAGGAAGTGAATCATGAGACAGGCATGCTCAGAGTTCATTCACAGTTTGAAGGTGTCTCTGACACCTTGGCTCAGAGGCCCACTTGTAAAGTACACTGATCCCTGCAACACTGATACTCTGTTAGCTAGCTGATGATGGCAAGGACATCATTAAATGCCATGGCCAGCATTTTCCACTCTACTAAATAAGTGGGAATCATATGCATATATGTTTGGATAACCACTGAAATCAGACTGAGGGCAGATTACTGATAATGGTTTTTAATCTAACCAGATGTTTCCCTGTGAAATTTCAATTGAATGTATGTTCATGAAGTTATAACACTCTTAATTGTTCCATCTAATTCAAATAATCAACATTAGGATAATAGATATAGATACAATGCAAAGAGGTGTAAATGGGAATTCTAGTAAGTTTTATTCAATAAAACAAAATACTGAATGTCATGGCTCAAACATGTAATGTTTAAATCCTGTGCTGACAAGGGAAATATCCCTCACCTGTTGTGGTTTAGTGTGAAGTCATCAAGTCCGAGTGTGGAAAACTAGCTGCTGAAGAACATTTTTCCAGCCATGCCATAATAAGTTACCCCTCAGAAACTTGATGAAGGCCTTTTAATATTTAATACTCTCCAAAAGTAAAGCGATGAGTTCTAACTTTAAAAAAGAGACACATTTCCTTGCATAACATTTAGCATTAAATTTGTGAATATTTTAAGTCTTGGACTTGGTTTAGAAAATGATAACATGTAAACTGATTAGAGCCAGTGTCTTTTATATATATTAGATATGGAACTTAAGGTAATCATTTTTTTTCCCCAAGATAGTAGCATTATTTATCCAATACCGAGTCACAATATTGGGCAAGTATTCACAGCTAGAGCAGAAAATAATAACAACTACTAATCAATGTGATGCATTGTGTATATTTGGAAAGTAACAATCATGAATGTTTGGTATGTGACAAAGATAAGGTTTTCCCAGTATGCATGAGACAGCAGTGGTGGAAAAGGGAGTCAAATTGTTTATTCACAAGTAAAAGTAGCAGTATCATAATGGAAAAATAGCTTCATGAAAAAGTAGAAGTCCTGCATTTAAAATATTACTCTAGAAAGGTATGGAAATATAGGCAAGAAAATGTATCTACATATCAAAAGTAAAAGTACTCATTCTTTCAAAGTGTCAGATTATTGATGTATTAACCTGTATATATAAAATATTTTGATGTTGTAGGTCTAACCAAGCCATATACTTCTGGGTAGTTAAATTTTTAACAATCCATCATATTTTCTGAGTTTATCTTATGTTTTGCATGTAAAATCATGTTCTGCTAAGTCACTACCAACTACAACTGTCAGATACATGGTGTGGACTAAAGAGTACAATATTTCTGTGTGGAATGTAGAGGAGTAAAAGTATAAAGTGCCACAAAATGGAAAAACTCCTTAAGTGCATGTATTTTGTTACTTTCCACCACCATGAAACAGAAAAAAAAATGCTATGAAAGAGTGACCAACATTATTTATACAGCACCGTTCTTTATTTTTTAATTTCTCTTGTGATATGGGTGGAATCGTGTTTCCTCTGTCACCCCTCAGTCAGAATGGTTGTATAACAGTGACTAAACACATGACAAGGAGATATTCAAAGCTTGTTCCAGTGTAGCGGTACTGGCATATCTGGTGACAGCAGTGAGGAGAGTATTGGGTATATGATATATGGTTGCAGAATTCATCAACAGAATAGAGCCAATATGATAATGCTGCGATGTACTGTAAAGCAATGACTGTGATCTTTTCCCCTTTTTCCCATTTTAAAGGGGCGAAATCTGTTCCCTCTTCTGCAGCCGGTGGGTCAGATGAAGCCGCGGCACCACCGGAAAGCTCTCTGAAGTCCAAAGGTTTGGGGCTCCTCAGGAAGGTGAAACTCTCTGTGGAGCTGGTGATCGCCTTGGTCGCTCTCCTAACCTGGGCGGCTGTAGGCGTAGTGATGTTTGACTTTGTAGAATACAAGACTGTCCCAGGTTAGTTTATCTATCTGTCTGTCTGTCTATCTATCTATCTATCTATCTATCTATCTATCCATCCATCCATCCATCTGTCTGTCTGTCTGCATATCTCCTAAAAAGCTAAATATGGCAGTCTGGCACTACATTCTCAAGCATTTGCTTATACAACAAAATGCCATAAATATAAATAATGTGTGATAATCTGTGTGCTTGTGCTATTTCCAGATATTCAAGAAATCATTTTGGACCCTGTACAAGCTGTAAATGATGCTGTTGATGAAGTATCCAGCCTGCTCAATAAGGTTCATGGTACGTGAGAGAGACAGTTTGCATTAGTATACCTTGTTTATGTGAAACAGTATAATAATTTTCTAATGCATAATTCGTTTCTTGGCCGTAGAATGCGCGCCTGATTTAAGCAACCCGATGTCAGCAGCCAGTTATGCAGCCGAGGAAATAGCAGAAGCAAAGGATGGATTTGTCCGTTACTTTTCTGATGAAGAAGGTAAGACAAACCACTCATACGCTGCCTGACACTTTAAACTTCAACTTGCACATTTTAGCATAAACCTGCATTCATTTTTCTCTTCAGGAAACTTCTATCTGAGCTACGTTGACCCTGTGACCATCGGCAGAGGAGTTTTCCACTCTACTAATGACCTTGTGTGTGGAGTGATGGGCTCCTTCAGGGACATACTGTGTGCTGTGGTGGATACTATATTGGATACTATATCGGACATAGGGAAAGGTATCTACCACTGCTAACTAAATATTCACTTGTTTGGCCTCCCAGTTAAATTCAGAAGCAGAACAAATGCACTAATTACCTGATAATCTCTTGATAAGAAAGATTAATTTCTTATCTAATTTCTCATTTGTTTAAAAAAAACAGTAATTAACTCTTGGCCTTTCCTTTGAGCTTGCATTTTTGTCTGGTTTCACATAGAACTGTAGAAATTACGCGTCATTTAAACTAATCAGTGGATTTGCATTTTTTTGCCTTCACAAATGTCTTTGTGTTTCTCAGGAGAAATTGACCTTAGCTTCATTGACCCAGTGGTCATAGGCAGACGCGTCTTCAGTGTTACTAATGAGTTTATGTGTGGAGTGGTGGGCTACATTCAGGATGTGCTCTGTGCCATCTTGGATACAGTTCTGGATGTAGTAAAAGGTATCTGAACTTTGTCTTAACATTTCTCTAATATCTAATGTCTTAGATGATATAATGAACCAACCACATAACCAATTCATTTGATATTATTTACTAACTATTCTTTATGCTAGGATAACTTTCTCAAGCACAAACACAATGTAAAAGTCATTGATGAAAAAAAATACAATCAAAACAGTGTGAGGCTTTACATTTCAGGCACTGAGCCGATGCTTTTACTTAGAGCAACTTAGATTGACTGTTAAATTGTTGAAAATAAGTCGAATAATTCTGCTTGTGTGTTTTGTCTACATCTGTCAATACTTTGCTTAATACTCACCTGATTGTTGGCTTTGCTTAAAATTCATTTAGGGTAAAAATGTCAATGAATCAACCCATTTCCATGCTGGCCTATTATATTTATTTGTTCTGTATTCGTTCTCAGGAACCACAGACATCAGCTTCATGGACCCTGTGGTCATTGGCAGAGGTGTCTTCACTGTTATCAATGACTCTGTTAGTGGAGTTGTGGGCTACATCCGGGATGTGCTTTGCGCCATTTTGGACATTATACTGGATATGGTGAAAGGTATGTGCTCCCTCTTCTAACATTTGGGTAATTTCTAATCTAATATTTTCATGAAGCTGTATGATGGAGTCAGTGATACTAAGTACTCTTACATATTCTAAGTACTTTTAAGTACTCTATTACCACATTATATCCGCATGTGTTTGTTATGGAAGGGAAAAAATACAACTTGGTTAACTAATTGCTAAACTGGTGACTAAAAATACAAATTCAGAAGTTGAATGTTACTTGTGTGTCTCCTGCAAACTTATCAATATTGTCCTTCCTACTCACCTAATTGATACCTTGTCGGCTTGGTGTAGTAGTGAAAAGTATCAATCATTGACTAATTTTTTTCCTGTGGGTCTTTTCTTGTCTTTAATGTCATATGTATAACATAAAATGTGGTACTAGTTGAATGAACTAACTGATTTGTGTTTTGGAATATATTTTGTTGTCCTTCTCAGGAACCACTGACATTAGCTTCATTGACCCAGTGGTTATTGGCAGAGATGTCTTCAGTGTTATTAATGACTTTGTGAGTGGAATAGTGGGCTACATCCAGGATGTGCTTTGTGCCATCTTGGATAAAATATTGGATGCAGTAAAAGGTACACTGTCTGCCCTTGGTTTGAACTTTTACCTGATCTCTCTGCATCATTAAGAAACATTTTCTGTAATTTGTTGACTGTATGCTGCACTGACACACTACATAGTTATCTTGAAGGAACAGTTCACCCAAAAATGAAAAAAAAAGTCATTATATACGATATTCCTGTGCTTCATAGAAGTATTCATATATTTATACTGTAATTTAGTGCAAATTTTCACTATAGCCTTTGATAGCAAAACAGCTCCTGCTAATGTGCACCTGAGTGTTGTTGGTCCACATTCTGTTTGACAAGAACTTTCAATTTCAGAATTTTCAATTTTGGGTGAATTGTTCCTTTAACTATCTAATCATTAACAAATTCTCAATGGCTTCTCTGCTGATCAGGTGTCCAGGAAGTTGTGGGATTCAGTCCCATGACGGTTGTAAGTAGAACAGCGGAAATCACCAAGGAGCAGGTGAACATGCTGGTGACCTACATGTCTGACATGCTGATGGGTGAACAAGGTGCGCTTTAACATATGAGTTACATATCAGCTACATTTCAACTATTAATATAGCTGGGATATTAAGAACTTTTTGTATTCGCTGCTATTACTCTAAATAAGAGACGGAGATATAAAGTCATTAATGAGTATGCAAACAATCTCAAGTTCTTTTTACAGTTGTCTGAAATACAGTTTTCCCTTATAACATGCTGTTTTGATGTTTCAGGGATCATGCCTGAGGTGACCATTGACCCCATGAAAGTTGTCACAGATGCTGTGACGGAGATGTCAGACAAAAAAGACTTGTTCTTGGGTTACATGTCGAGCATGCTCATTGGTGAACAGGGTATGTTTAGTTGCCGTAGTTACATGCAAAAAAGTCAAATTCATTCTAATATCCAATTGATGTTGATATTCATATTGATCCAAATAGAAACAAATAAATACCCACCTTACAAATGTATTGACTCTTTATTGCATGATTTGCTTTTGTTTTAGGTGAACCTGTTGCCGCACCACCAGTGGTGAATGTAGTAACAGAAAAAGGTACATATGCATTTATTATCTTAATTTATTTATGATTACAGATGCAATACCTAGAACCACATCACTAGACTGTGATTCATTTTCTGTTTCTCCTCTTTGGTTAGACGAAGCTGTGGTTCCACCATCTGAAATGCATTTGGTGAGAAGGAAAGGTAAGTATTGGCAATATTTTTCTTTGCTGACTGACAGTCATGCTTTTAAAAATTGGTACTAACTGCTTTTTCATTATGATATTTTCTGTATCCAGGTGAATTTTTGCCTCCTTTTGAAAAAGGTAAGGAAACGCCATGATATGTTACAGATATAGAGTATACTTTGTATTTTTAACGGTTGCGATGTCTGCTGCCAGCAATTAGTGTGCATAGTCTTGTTGACTGCCTTTTACATTTGTCACACTGACACGTTTTCCATGATATTCATTTCTGGAATTTTTTGCATGTTGCTGCATTCATTGTTGTGTATCTTACCACTTTATTTTATTTGGTTAATTAGGTTTGGTTTATCTCATATTAACTGTGATACAGAAAGCCTGAAGTATTGTGAAACTTTGTCCCATCAAATCATTTCCATTTTGCCCATAGGAAATTCAAAAAATAACAAGCTGCATGAACAAATACACATCATAACCACTGTATATGTTCAGTGTAATAAATTTTGATATGCAACCAACTGGTTATGGGTTTGTTGACTACCGTTACCCCTCCATTTGTCACACTGACAATTCAATAGATTTAACATTTTCTGGGCATTTTGTGGAACTTTCCATTAATTTTACATGTGTGCGTTATGTTGTTGCAGTTCCAGTCATCACATTTTGTGGGCATCCCAAATGTTGTTGAGTTTCTGTGGAGTACCGAGCATGAAAAATAATATTTAATTTTTGAGTTTTGTTCCTCTGATGTCGCTGTTGCCCCCTCTTACATTGTCTAAGCATCTTCTGTATAACTGACTGACTGCCATCTGTATTTCAATAATTCATACATTTGAATTTATACTGTATGATGTTTGTTCTCCTTGGAATATGTCATTTTATGTTTGCATGGAATCATACACATTGTTTACACCACATGTTGAAAGTGTTAGTATTGCTAATTTATTATTATTATTTTTTAATTACTTCAGGGGTAATTTATTATTTATAAAGCAAAAATCTGTTAGAAAATTTAGTGATATCACCAAGTGGGGATATGTACTAACACCAACACGTGGTGTATACTATACATTTCACTAATTTTGTGAATGTTCATCATCAGTTGCTGTTTCACCCCATCAAATTCCTTCAGTGCCATAAAACGAGTTCGGATCTGCACTTCTGTGTAAAATGCCAAAGTTGTGAAGGGCTAGTAAGAAAGATTACATGGCTTGATAATACAGTTGCAGAGATGATGCATGCTGCTGCCCAAGAGAAAGCTGCTCCTCGTCCAGAGATAAGTGTTATCCCAGAAACACAGGAGGAGGAGTGTGACGTGTCCATTGAAGTTCCCAGTGAAGCTGATGGGAAAAAAGCAGAGCAAGACAATGGTATTTGAAAAGCTTTTCTTAAATAATAATGTTTATTAATCGGTAACAAGATAGAAACGATTCTGGCACTAAATCTGCTGCTGTCAAATCACTAGTGACGCATGTCAACCTTGAAGAAACTGATGAGGAACCATCACTGGAGGATGAGGAAATCTCTGACGATGATAGCAAGGAGGAGGAGAAAGAGGAAGAGGCCCAAGAGGCTGATGCTCTTGAGGAGGAGGAGGAAGAGTTTAGAACAGAGGTGGATGTGGCAGTAGGCGAGGAGGAGGAACAAAAGAAAACCTTGGATATTGAGGAGGAGGAGGAAGAGGAGGAAGAAGTGGCTACCAAGGAGGAAGATGAGGATGAGTTGGGAAGAGAGGAGGAGGTGGAGGAGGCGGAGATCGGTACAGAGAGGGAAGAGGAAGAGGTTGTCACAGAGGAGGAAGAAGAAGAGGTCGGTACAGAGGAGGAGGAGGAGAAGATGGGTACCGAGAAGGAAGAAGAAGAAGAGTTTGAGGAGGAGGAAAAGGTGGGTACCGAGAAGGAGGAGGAAGGAGAGTTTTATGAGGAGGAGGAGGAAGAGGTTGGTACCAAGAAGGAGGAGGAAGAAGAGGCCAGTGAGGAGGAGGATATGGATATTCAGATGGAGGAGGAAGAGGTGGAAGAGGAAGAGGTTGGTACCGAAGAGGAGGAGGAGGAAGAGGTCGGTGAGGAGGAGGAGATGGATATTCAGATGGAGGAGGAAGAGGCAGAGGAGGAGGAAGAGTTGAAGACAGAGGAGAAGGAGGAGGATCATTTGGAAACAACAGACAACATAGAAGAAGATAAAGAAGATACTGAGACAGAGGAAGATGTGGAGGAGGAGAATCATTACATACTAAAACAAGACGACCTCACCATCAAAGTCATCGATGAAGATCATGAAGAAGATGGACGAGAGCTTGATGAAGAGGAGGTCATGGATCTTATCCTAGATGACAGCGATGAAGAGGATAAAGGGGAGGAGGATGAGCAGGAGGTTGAAGAACAAGAATCTAATACCACTGTCGACAAAGATGTTGAGACCAGATACTATGAC
Organism: Neoniphon sammara; assembly: GCA_900302535.1. Lineage (NCBI taxonomy): Eukaryota > Metazoa > Chordata > Actinopteri > Holocentriformes > Holocentridae > Neoniphon > Neoniphon sammara. Next base: position 17,439 of record OMKZ01027578.1, read on the forward strand.
CATGACTATGATTATGATTATGAGGATAAAAAAGATAAAGATCATGATGGTGATGAAGAAGAGGGAGAAGTGGTTGACACTGATGTCGAAGATCAAGATGTAAAAGCTGATCAAGAAGATCAAGAAATAGAAATTGAACATCATAAGGCTGTGATGGAAGAAGATGAAGAAGACAAACATTATGAAGATGGAGAGGAGATTAAGAAAGAGTACATGAAGGAGGAAGAGGAGGAGGAGAAGGAAGACATGGAGGATGAGTCTGAGGAGGAGGAAAAAGAAGAAAACGAGCCCACAGTCACACATCTTCATATTGAAATTCTGACAGCTGAAAAGCTTGATGTTTTCGATTTAGTTTCTGAAACTAATGATGCTGAGGAGGAAGAAATGACAACTTTACCACCTCTCTCCAACGAAGACGAATACTCTGACATCATTGATGATGAGGATGAAAACAACAACAACAGTGAGGGAAGGAAAACTGAGCCTAGGCGACGGAGAAAGGTTCATATTCCCTTTGAGAGGCTCAGGAGAGTGGGATCCAGGGCTGGCCTCAAAGAAGAAGAGCACGTCAAGAAAACTTTGGATATTCAGCATGAGAAAGGTATAATACATTTACCATTATCATCGCATATTTTTCATCATTTTTTTTCATCACCAGGTAATCTAATCTTAAATGTATCTGAATGGTGAGTGTGTCCATGAATGGTGATTATAATAATTTTGAATGAAAGTGTGAATTTTTACCATCCATACTTAACATTGGTTTCCAAGGATAAACTGAATGGTTTTCTTCTCAAAACATTCTTGAATAGTATTTTTGTTTGGGGAATGACTGTAAGGTTATGAATGTAATAAATATTTGTATAGTGTTTGATGTAATATGCTTGATAATATTCATTTTTACCACTTTTTAACATGCAACATTGTGTTTGTGTTTGTTTGACTATCTAATGTTTGTGAACTTCCATTTGACCCTTAATTGATATTCTAGCAATCTACTGACTGTAATATTAAATGTCATCCAGCAGTGCATCATCTTCATCATCCCTGGACTGAATTTCAACACCAAGCTGTCTAATAGATGATAACATCACTGATTTATAGAGCTCATTATGGACAAATTTAATGGTATAATTAGTCGTAAATGAAGATGGACGCAGTGAGGTCAAGTTTTTTTTATAGACCAGAAACTCATCCTGACTTAGGTGTGAATATCTGAAAGGAAAGAAGATCTTGGGCCTAACATTTGAATGATACAGTGTCAATCTCCTTTAAGTATGCTTTATATGTTTCCTATTGAAGGCTCAGTAAAGACTAATCTGTCTAATGTGCTAATTTTGAATGCTCCGTCATTGAAACTATACAGAGCGTGCCCTTGGCAGTGTGTTGGGCCATTTCTGCAGACAACAGCTGGACAGAATTGTCAGACTGCCAGCAAGTGAACATCGGAGCGAACTTCAAGCTGCACTGTTGCACCCTCCACAGTAAATTATTAATCATTTTAGGGGGGACGCTCAGAAAAATGATGACTCATTGAATAGATTCTCATACTTCTCATACAAATATACAAGCTAGCTCTGAAAGTTAGGTTTAGCTGTTTTAACAGTCTGTCACATCTATTTGTGGCATGTTGTTGCTTGCTCATAGTGCTTATGCCTGCATGATCTATTTTTGTGATGAGGACACACTGTATCTTTATACAGTAGAAGTCTGTTTCATGGAATGTATTTTACATTTTTCTTAAATATAATATAAATACATTTGATGATATGTTGTAGTTCTCAAAGAGGCAAAAGAACGGCATGCAGCTAAAGAAATAGAAGATGCCCTTATTAAAGGTAGGCCTAATATTCTATACACCCCACCCTTTGAGCACTGCCATTAATTTTGCTTATTCAACATTTTTATATTGCCTACATTTCTAATTAAAATTCATTTCTTGAACAAACATAGGAATGTATGCACAAGAACAGCCAAAGGTTTCTGATATTCAGCTTTATTGTCACTTACAGACCTCAAAGCCATAGAGGCCAAAAAAGAGGAGAAGGAGAAGGAAGCCAAATTTGAGAAAAGGGTAGAGACAAAATTAAAAGAAGAAAAGCCCAAGGAGAAGGCCAAACCTGAGGCAAAACCTGCTGTGAAGAAAACTGAGAGAAAACCCAAAGGTAATTAAACTTAGCGATGAAATGACTGTCTGAAATTACAATTTTCTGTTGAAATGTCCTTGGTATATAATAGGAAAAATCTACCCTAACACTGCTTAGAAAACATCTATTGACAATGCATTTTGCATTTCTGGCACTGATTTGTTGTTTGGTTTATTTTCGTATTCCCATGGATAACTAGTCAAATGTAGACATAAGTTACTGAGCATTAACTTTTCAACTAAAACATCAACAGTAAAAGTCATACTTTTGTGATAGCTCCTCAAAATTGAGGATTTGCTTCTTTCAAGACTCACCATTTTGCACCAGTTTTCAGCAATCAAACAGGGAGAAATCCACTGAAGAAGAGATACCAATTCTTTCCACCAGCAGCCTCAATAGACCATAATGCAATGCAGCCACTGCTTGCAGCTTCTTCGGATCTGCCATCAGTAAAATATGAAATGCAATACCATCTTTGAAAGCTTATTTATGATGTGAAAACGGGACATGGCACACCATGCTATTCTCCCTCCATTCACTTTTTCTGGGCTGGCAAAACCATCCTATATCTAAAACTGTCCTATTTCTATTGTTGTCACTTTCTCCACCTACATGTACACAGCACAGAGAGCCTCCTTCACTGCAGGTGATGAAAGTCCCTCTGGGAAATATAGTATCTCACCAGCTGAAGTAGAATAGACAAGACCGATTGTGGGAAAGTGAACACATGAAAATTAAACTACACCATGTCATCACAACTACTGGAATGCACTGATCATAAACTGATAATACATGAATATCTGGGGGGGGGGGATTTTT
>OMKZ01027583.1:2635-12922 GCA_900302535.1 Neoniphon sammara
GGAAAACTTTTTCATGCATCTAACCAAGATTTGTGCCGTACCAAACAACAAGCAAAGACCCAGTGATTTGCACCTCAACAAATGTCATTTAATCATTCACAGACTGAAAGAAATGGCCAAGAAACTACTCAAGGTGGTGCAAAATCCAATAAAAAAAAAAATCTACAGTATAAATTTAACCAGCAGATGCACCAAATTTTATATCATTCAAACTTGCAGTGAGTTGTGGAAGTTGTGTTTTTATAAATGCTTAATTTTGAGCTGAAGTTTCCATTCACCGTCATGATCATCCTGAAGCACAATGACGAGATGCATTATTCCCTCACTCCCAATTTTTGTCCAAACCAGACCAGCAGTGTCTGAGATTTCACGTGCGACCGACACATGAACAAAACAGGTGGAGGACGATCCATCACGGTCCTGCTCCAGTGTTACTGTGGGCGATAATAAGAGCTACGAATGAGGTAGATTTGTTTGTTGTTGTTTTTTTACCCAGGAGAAGAAAGAAGAAATAGAGCAAGTAAGGGAAAAAGATATTACAGCAGGGATATTGTGACAGGCAGAGTAATGTGGAGCCAACTACAGTCACTCAGAGGCAAAATGTATGAGTCTCTACAAGAATAAAGAATGGTTCGCACTCGAGGAAAAATGAGTTGGGAGAAAAATGAGTTTCAAAACCTTTTTAGTTCATGTTAAACTGTTATTTTTTATTTTAAGGGGAAAAAAGGCAAAAAATGTTTCAGCTTGGTGCCGTTGTCAGTGTGCAGGCTGTTTTTTTGCTAAACGTGAAGTAAAAGATACCCACAAACAAAACCAGGAAGACGGAGAATTTCCTCTGCTCATTCGCCAAATGCAGAGTTTCGATGAACAAGTCCACTTCTCCTACTTCAGAATATGTGCTGTGTGGTTTGATGCACCGCTACAAAGAGCATCATCGTTCATCAAGCACGGCTAAAACGCATAAAAGTCTCATCTTGACACAGGAGAGACCGGCACTGAGGGGTAAGAGGGTACAGACTGCACAGACTGGTTTATACAGCAGACTAATGAGTGATGCAGATCAGCTGGTGCAGGCAGCAGCAGGCTGAGGTGATTATGGACTGGGAACAGGTGTTTTAGAGGGAAATACTGGGAAATCATTCACTTGGGCTACACAGGAGTCAGTGATTTCATGATGTATTCCAAACTTCAATAAAAAAAAAAATTATTCACCATGAGATCCATGACAAAATACTAAAAGAATGCACCTAAAATGTAGTGCACAGATGATTTACACTATATTTACTTTTCAATGATGCTCATGTCAAAATCCAGCTGGTGATCAGGGTGGTCTTCACATCTCACAGCAGCTGGTCCACAGCAGACATTATGCAGCCAGAATAAGTTCAATAATAAACTTGTGTGGGGCATGCCATCTTCATTTTTTAACCAAACCTTTGCTGTGTCTGAAATCGTGCACTTCTGCACTTACACTTACTATTTTGAGTGGTTAAGTGGGTTCACATTGACAAGTCTGACAAAATGCAGTGCACTACAAATACCCGGATGGTGCACTCAAAACGGTCAAAAAGTTGAGTGGAACAATGGACACTTCTCACCCTCAAGTCGCCAATGACCGGAATGGGCGGGGCTAAAAGCTGGTTCTACTTTCCGTTCTAGGACTGTTAATATGTCGCTTTATTAAGTTTTAATTTTTTCAGGTGAGAAAGTAACCATGTAGATTCCAAATATGTGTTCAGTTTCTCAAAAAAATGGCTGTTTGGATGTTTTCGGAGGTGCTATACAATTCTCAAGCAAGCGATGATACAAATTCACCTTACTTCCGGTTGTTTAAATAAATAAAACGCCAACACATTATAAACAGTAGTGGTGCTTTTGTTTTGAAGACAGGATGTGTGAACGTCTTTATCAGCCTTCTTCTTGTGAAATTTACCACCCAAAAACTTAATGTGAAGATGGCAGGCGAGGAAGCTGCAGCAGTTGATTTGAATGGCGAACTATACAAACGTAAGTGATACGTTACACGTTTTTTTTTTCATTTTAAGAGAAACACTTCAGAAAATCAATTGGAAAACAATAGCCGGCAGATATTTTCGTGGGTGACAGTAGTTGGCGGTATTTCTCCGTCCTGCTGTAATTCACCATTAGAGAGAAGAAGAAAATGTTCCAGATGTTATTTCCAGTAATTTGAAACAACACCACCCTGTCGAAATTTGCACACTGAGACACAACTTTTCTCCTTTCTTCCCGTGCTTGTGACGTCTTCTAAGCCTGCTTGCCTCAGCAGATGGATGTGGTGGTTTAACTGGAATCTCTCTTGTCTCTTGAAAGTGTCGTCATCCACTTCAAGACGCATTTGCCATGTATCTCCAGACTTCAGGATACCGAGGGTGGTGTGGTCTCTTTGGATGCAGGCAGTCGCTGACCTGCAACAGTGTGTGAAAAACAGCATTGAAAATTGAGTCGATAACAGAGCAAAATGAAATGAAGATCCCGGGACAGATTGAGCGGGCAGAGCGCGACGTGTGGTTCCTTTAAAAGTTTTCATCCCTTGAGGAAGACAGGGAGCTTCTGACTCGCAGTACAAGTATCAGCCCATTTTTAAAGCTTTAAAAAATTATTCATCATGTCAGTGTTAAGCGCTGGAGTGAGAAAGTCACTCCATTTAGAGACGCAGGAGAGAGGAAAGTCCCGGCGGAGAAATTTACGAAGATAATATGGAGATTTTGACTTTGCAGAGAGAAGAGTCGAGGAAACCCCGCAGCTGCTAGACTGTGAAGAAACCATCCCGGGGTTCGGTTTGAGCCTCGGAAAACACACTGCACTGTGGAAACCACTGCAGTGTTAACCATCAGGGTAACTAGAACAGACACACACACCCACCCCCCCTCTCTGAACCACATCCCCCTCAAACAAATCTTCATTTTCCAGCTGCTGTGAGGCATGAAAAAAAAAATCCTCTAGTGTCACAAGAATATTTCATTTCTACTTTCAGGGTGTTGTTACCTTTGCCCTCTTTATTACTGGTTGATTTTGATGCTGATGTACAAATCAAAGCTTTGCTGCGGCTGCAGGAGTCAGCTGAATGACTATAGATCTTCATGTGGGAGCTGCTGCCTGTGTGAAACCAGTCAGTGTGAACGGTGCCTGCTGCAGACCTGGAAGAATACTGCTGATGCAAACACCCATTACCTCAGTGTACTCACCTTAACTTTGACTTTGAACGCTCACGACCAAACACTGCAAAAAATCTGCCTCTGAACAAGTCATTTCTTTCTCCAAACAAGGTAAAAAAAAAAACACTGCCAGTGGGATGAGATAATCCCACTTGTTTCCAATGCAGTTTCACTTGTTTTAGGATTTTTCAGGAACAAGAATAAATCTGATGAAACAAGGCAGAATAAGGCAGATCAGCCCACTAGGATCAAGAAAATGACACTTGATTCAAGAAAATTCTGGAAACAAGTTGATTAGCATTGGCATTTTTTCACTTGTTTGAAGAAAAATTCTGTTTTAAAGACTGAATTGGAGACTTTTTTTATGGCTGAAACGCTGGCTACTCCTCTGAGAAAATTCAAGTTAATAAACTCTTTGGGTAAATTAAAAAGTGAAAAATTTTTGATCAACACACGCTTTGAGATTACACCCAGCCTGTAATGATTAATATTTGCAGCAGCTGCACCATGAAAAAATACAACCTTTGATCACTGATAGATAGATAGATAGATAGATAGATAGATAGATAGATAATTAGTAATTTAAAAGGTAATTCATGATATAATGGTATGTTTTGATCTTATGCACCACTGCTCTATAGGTTCTGTTAAACATGCATTTTGTTGTATATTTTCTTTGATTTTCCTCCTTGCTGAGTTTTGATGTCATTTGGTTTCTGTTGCCTGATTCACCCACAGCTCCTCTTGTCGTCTCCATTTTCTTCATCTTTTTTGAGATACTTCTATGAGCTTCAAGTAACTGCAGGATGTGTTGGAGTACCAACCGATTTCATTTCAGGACAGGTGGTGTTTGTCTGGAAATGTAAACTCAAGAAGAAATCCCACGAGAGAGGGAAAAGGCCGCAACTCCCCAGAACAAACTGCAACACTCCAGTTTACAATAAAATCTATTATTACGTACAAGCTTTACGTGTTTCTCTGAGCTTCTCAGGATGTCGGCACAGTTTATTTCCTTTTTTTTATTCTCATGGGCTATTTTTTTTAAAGTGGTTTCATCTTTGGGATGGAAATGCAATTAAACTAAAACCTTAAACGCTGTGAGCCGCGTTTGATTTATTCTAGCATGATTCACGTAATGCTTATTACTTTATTGATTACGGTGCAATAATTTTTCAACCTATAAAATATACAAGGCTCCGTCTACAAGGCACCTTATACTAAACAAACAGCTTCAGAGACGTGTGATTTCTGTGTGAAATCATGTTTGAAGTCAGGCGTTTCTTTACTAGAAGTGGATTTTTAGCTTCTAGCACTTGGATCGCTGGAAACTCGGCGACTGGAAACACGCCGAGCTCTGGACAGCACGACTTTACCTTTGAAAAATAATGAGCAAAGGAAAGGAACCCGGCAAACACACTGAATTAAAAGAGCCGACTCTCCTCATCAAAGACAAAACACTCTGAATCCTTTGGGATACAAAAACAAATCAAATTTCAAAATTTTCTCTTTTCGTTCTCATGGTTCAATAGAGTTTCGCTTCAGATGTTTTTACTGACACGATGAAAACCTGAAAAGCAAACTGAGGCTGTGTTAACCGTGCTGCAAGCCTGCAGTTTTTATGAAATGCACACAACATCAGCACAGGATGTGAGACATGCTGATCGAGCCCAGCACTAATCCCAAAATGCATTTGCTGCAAAAATTAAGTTACTGCCTGCATGATTGTAGCATTTCCTGATTCATTCGTTGAAAATTCGCTGAAAAGGTGCTCTCTTTCTCGTTCCTCTCTTTTACTGTTTGAAACCAGAGATCAACCAGGCCAAGACGAGCCAAGATCAGCCTGCTATGATCTGACAACATAACATCTATTTTCTGTGCCACTGGCAGTTCTTTGTTGGTTTTCTTCTTTACCAAACAGAGCTGTTGTCCTGTAACAAGTATCAGAGGGATGCAATAAAAATATGTACTTACACTAAGTCCCTTTGGTTGAATAGAATAGGAATGAACCTATTTTACTCTCGTTTCAGATGAGACTTGTGAACTGTTTAATTGTTTGAAGTCACACATTTAGGGAAAAAAAAATAATGAAAAGATTGCATAGCATGATCAGATTAAAATTCAGAACTTTACTCCACCAGACAGCTGCACATGGAGAGATTTGGAGAGGAAGTGGGAAGATTTCTCCAGGCTGCACGGTGTCCTCGTCCCTGGATGAAAGAAACACGGAGACATTAATGATACACAGCTAACCACACATTGTTTATGCTCAAGTATTTGTTTGCAACCTGCACATTAACATGAATAGGAGCTATTCTACAATAAACATGCTAACGCTAACTAATTGCTCTAAGGTAAATTAAAGCAAGCTATAAAGCTTGCAAGCTAGTAAAGCTGTGTAGCTGTAAGTGCTTTCAGCTACCAAACAGTTGTTCTGTAAACACTAAAATAATACTTGAATGATATTTGATGACACAAACATCGTTCTGTCACATCCTTTGAAACTGGACTCGCAGCAACAACACCGGCCCTTTCTTTTCTGCCTGGAAAATGATGCACCATAATGGAAGTCACGTAGCAGCAGTGCATTATGGGGCATCTCAGTAAAGTCTACTACTACTCAGACATTATCGCTAATGTAGCATACATCCAAGGCATTTTTAAACCACACAGCATGTCATTCTGTTCTGCTAAGAGTTTTTTTTTTTTTCAAGTGCAGCGTTTTTCTTTTCTCTCTTTATCTGCTTTAAACTCTCCCCATTTCATTTCATCGAGTTGAGTTTCAGTCTCTCCTGCCTCTGGAAATGGCCTGTTATCAGCACCAGAGCTCCTGAAAATTGTTCAGTCATGTGTGAATGTGTGTGTGTGTGTGTGCGTGTGTGTGTTTAACTGCTGTCCTGCTGAAGCGTCTGAAAGGCACTTTGAGAGTTATTTTGCAGCAGTAAAGTGCTGAGTGGACGTTAGCAGGAGAGACGACGGTGAACAGAACAGATTACTCCTCCTCCTCCTCATTTCTCCCTTCAGCTCCTTCTGTCCTTCTTCTCCAAAAGCACCAAACCAAGGTGAAGTGTTGAGCAGAGCATGTTCAAATGTTTTGTGCACAGCGCTGCTTTTCTCTGTTACAGCAGAGCTCCTGAGCAGATGCAGACGTATCTGTGGTCAGCAGTAGAAGAATGTGGTTGTACTGGATTGCTAACTGTGAAACTTTATTTTTTATTATTTTCTAAAAACAAAAAACAAACAAACAAACAAAAAAAACATAGAGCTCGGTCAACTTTCTTAAATACGGGAGAGTGGGGCGATTTGAGCCGGTGGGGAAGTTGAGCCACGCCTCGTCTCTATCGCTCCCATTAACAAAATCAGTCATGTGATTTAGGAGAGTCCTTTATTTGAGTCAGCCTGTGATTGGTGGAAGCACATGGTGTCAGTGGTAAGCAAACCACCACTCAAAATGCATTTTCATGTTGAAGGAGCGGTGATTCTTGTGTCTGAAGTTAAAAATACGTTAGTAAGCTGAAATATAAATAAATTGCTGGATGATGCGTTTTTTTTCTTGGTTTTTTTTTAAGTATTTCATTAAATCTGATAATTAATTTTCAAGTTCTGAAGTGTAACCTGTGAACATAAAAATTAAAAAGGAAATCAAAATACTGGATAAATAGAACTTAACTAAGCAATCAGAAAACGCATGTGTTGACAGAACATGTTAACAATAATCAAAGCAATCATAACCAACCATAATCACATGCAGCAGGGTTATAGATGTGTTTTTGAGCATTTAAAATCTATAATATTAATTAAGACAGCTGCATAAAGATTTTAAATACCATCTGATTTGAATGTGAGGACAGAAAACATCACTACCATGCAGCTTTGTTGATAGAATGAGACGTAATAATGACACAGCACACAGATATTTCTGGTTAAATGAAGCTCTTATAACCAGCTTCTTTATTTTTTAAACATTAAAAAAAACTATTAAATTATTGAACAAGATGATTTATTGCCAAAGAGTTGCCTGGGGGGTCTATATGACAGATGATTTGATCCTTTCACCTTTCAGAGCGCAGCCCTACAGGAACCAGACCTTGAAGTTCAGTAAGGACCTAATGAAAACCTGACAGTGTCTTGCACACGGAGACACCTGCTTCTGTGATGCCCTTGAGCAAGACCGATTCGAATGTCTTAAACTGGGTGGATATGAAGCAGGACGCCGCTCAACAAGAATATTCGTATTCCTCCAGCTTTCCCTGGGTGCCGACCGGTTCACTTTTCCTCTTTGCTCTCTCTCTAATTCAAAGCAACAAATGACGGCGCTGCTCATCAGAAGCTTCTAGACTCACAATTTGTCTTTTGTTGGACCGGGGCTGTCCAAGAGCAACCAAACTGCCTCTTCATTCACTTTCCCTTCAGGACATCAAAGCGTCTCATTGATGTTTCCTTTACATTTACAGGGTGGATTTATTCATTTTTATTCATCGTTCTCGCCGGCCGAGGAGTCGAAACAACAAACCGCACTCACTCTGAGGGCCGAGGAGAACAAGGCGGCAGTGTTGTCGTGCTGCCTGTTTTCTCCCTGGGGGACGATAATGATCTCTGCCATAATGATGAAACGTTCAGCCTCATAGAGCGAGAACGCCCCGTCTTCTGTACACAAATATCTGATACTGACATCTAGGAGGCCGGGGGGGGACATGCACACACACACATGCAGAGAAACACACAGAAACACTGACACACAAATAAATGTAGACGTGCACAGACAACACAATTCTCAAGCAAACACATGCGCCCGATAATACACAAATATGCACAGATGTCCACATCCACGAAGATACACACACACACACACACACACATGCAGTGCACATGCATACACACAAAATAACATGCACACACATGTATGAATAGTCCAAAATTTAAATGCAGCCATACAAATGCGTGCATCCAGGAAAACACACATGCATACAAACACATGCACAGTCTCACTCACTCACACACACACACTCTGCAATACACATACATGCATACACATAAATAAGGGTGACCAAGAATTATACACCCACATGCACTCACAAATGCACATAATCTCTTTCTGTCACACACACACTCAGGTTAGGTAATGATCCCCGGCATAATATACAATCATCTCATCGCCTCCTCGCTCTTCCAGCGTGGATCTTTGTTTCATGTGCAGCTGTGCAGTGAACCTCGTCTGTGCTGATTGCAGTTTAAAGCGACTGGAAAATTCATCAGCACCCCGCAAGTCCCAGTGAAACCCGGGCTTCCCCCACAGAGACGACACAATGTCACGGTGGAAGGAGTTCTTTAAAATAAATAAATGAATAAATGAAAAGGCTTTCAGTTTACTTTGCTTGAAACATTCAACTTGGAGGTGTTCTTTCACTCTTTCACTTGACATTTTTTTTGTTTTATTTCTTTTGTATTTGTTTTCAGGAAGAGACTGGACACAGGAGGCGTTAGCTTGATATGCAAATTAAAATAATCCTCTGACAAATAAAAACAAACCTGGGAAATAATCATGTCTTAGCTTGTTTTATTTCTTCAAAACTTTTCCAATTCTCTTTCAACACCTTAGGGAATGGCTTTCTTTTATTCATCATACATAGGTTGTGTGTGTGTGTGTGTGTGTGTGTGTGTGTGTGTGTGTGTGTGTGTGTGTGCGCGTGTGTGTGTGTGTGTGTGTCTAAGGCCCTTGCTCACATGCATGCACTGTTAATTGCCCTGTGTGTGTGTGTGTGTGTGTGTGTGTGTGGCCCCCCACTTACATGCATGCACACTTAACTCTCATTGACCTGCTCACATCAATAACAAGCTTTCAATACGATGGATAATTCAATAGAAAACATTTAACCTCTTCACTGCCTGTGCAGAGACTCAGCTCGTTGGCACTCACACAGACCGACACCGCCCGTCCTCAGAGAAAACACTTTCCACAAAACCATGTTCCAGAGGATAAAACAAAGCCACATTAGAGGTCTGGCTCAGAACGCTTGGAAAAATGTTGCTTCTATTTACAAGAGAGATGCCGCCATGTTGGAAGAGTGGCAATGAAAGTAAACAAACATTAGAGCTGCTCTGCAGGGTGTCTTCTAACAAGAAAACCCTGCTATGTGAATGCTCAGAGGCATTTTCTTTGTTGCATCAGGGCGTTTTATATGTACAAAGTTTTTTCCACACAGTCCTACAAAAGTTTGTGAAATGAGCATCAACTCTGAAATACAGCACTGAACGGCTGTTCACGGTTCATTTAGTTGCCACTCTTACAGCATCGTGTTGTATCTTAACTGTTGCTAACCGCTTTCCAAACATTCTGCACCGAGGCCTGAATAAAATGATTTTGTAAACACTGACTGTGGCTCGAACCATTTTTACAGACAGAAAAAAAACCTTACAGAGTGGAAATCAGACTGACAAAGAGACAGAAAGATGAGCAGGAAGATAAACCCACTGCAGAAGTCCTGCCTTTCACTGCATTGCTGCTGAACTGTGTTGAAAACTGAGTTTTGCTCTCTTTTAAGCCATTAGCAACAGGCTCCAGCAATTCATCTGACTGATATAATCTTGAATGAATGAATATTAGATTATCAGATTATCAAATATCAGAATAACTTTTTTTTCCTAATTATTGCCATCATCTTCAGACTTTAAGCAATTGCACTCAACCTTTAGTTTGGGATTCCCAATGGAGGCACAAGAGGATTTATGGATTTTGGGGAAACAGGATTTCAAATGCAGTCGGTACAATTTAGTGTCAAAATTGGAGATGTTGGAGAAGGACGTGTTTGCATCTGCAGAGATGTAATGCAGGGAGGCAGAGCTTCAGTAAAAAAAAGGTAACCTCGTTCTCAGGCTTTTCCTAGAATAAAAAGTGTGGAAGAAGGTCTCCAAAACAAAAAAAGGAGGAAGCTAATAAGACCCACACACCTTTCTTAAATATGTCTCTCAACTTGTCCATCTTGAACAGGAAAATCTAACTTGTTAATGGTCTAAATGAATTGGGCAAGTCTTTTTTTTCTTTTTTTTTGCCTTCAAGCTTTCCCTGGCAAGATATTCTTTAGCATTTCAACCCCCCCACACCCCCGACCCCAAA
>OMKZ01027585.1:9481-28271 GCA_900302535.1 Neoniphon sammara
AATGCTAAATTGCCCAGAATTGTCAGACTGCAGTTTCCTGGCAGTAATAAATTTCCTGAGAGTAAGTATATGTCTGTGCAACCTGGATGCCCCCCCAAATCATAGGTGTATTAGTTCCAATTGTGAAGGTCTAACCTACTTTGTGTTGTAGGATAACTGTATGGCAATTAGTTGACATATCATGTCATATCATCTGTCACCTTTTTTGAGGTCTAAGCTGGGTGCTTCTCCACACCACTTGCACGCTTAGCCAACTGTCTACTGGCTACAGTCTTTTAAAACCATTAAGCCATCAGACCCCTGAGTCTATTATACTGCAGTATTTTTGTCCTTCTTTGCCATATGTTGCCGTCATCTCTGTCTCTGTTGAGCCCTTTGTAGACAGCTATATGGGTTAATATGAGCTAGAAGTGTTACTGAGCTAATGACTGATGCTGGAATCACCATGGTTAATAGAAAGAAGTTGAGTAAGTTTGTGTTACTGCACAAGAAACACTTGCAATTGTTGGATCTTGTTATCTTTGCCAATGAAGTTGGATAATGGTTCTGTTTTTTTTTTTTAAGTAAGTGGAATTTGAACAGGTATATTTCATGTCTTACATCAGGTACATTCATAAAAATATGTGCATCTCCTGAGGTGAAACATGTTGTTGATACGGCAGGGAAGTGCTAGTTGAGGTATGCACTCCATGGAGTGCCATCTAGTTTATTACTGTAATTTACTGCACGAGTCATTTCATCACATACAAATGCATTGTAATATACGGCAAGAAATAAATATAGATCTTTGCTCCTGGATAGGTGTTTGCAATCACGTAGGCCATAGCGTTCAGTCTGGTGCTGCTTTGGCTTGAGTGCTTGTGGGAATCAGCCGTTTACTGGACAGCCACAGTGTTTAGCCTTAATACTAATTAGCTTCTGGGAGTTTGCCCACATGTGACTCGTCCATACTAACTCCCAGTGAGACAAGTTCAGAAGCACATTAAAGAGAGTTGAAATAATAGACTGAATGGCAACTGTAGACGTCCACAGACAAGCACTTCCACAAATATGCTAAATTAAATAAAACTGAATGCCTTACTCTGGGCTGTCTCTAGATTTGTATGTTATCTTTGGCTCTTAAAATGCTTGTTTATTTATGCCAAAATGATGTACTCTCTGTCATATTGCTTATTCTCTGTCATTGTTTTTAGGAGGCAGCCAAAATTTCACCTGACATCTAATTAAACATGTTCAAAGGTGCTTTAGTCCATGTTTGGCAGCTGTCAGAGAGCTAATATGAGGTGGTAGCAGTTACAGTGGCCGTAATTGCCTTAGAGTTTGTAACTATTTTTAGATGTACAGTAATCAGCAGGAATAGTCTGGGCTACTCACAGTCATGGTGGGACAGATGGAGACTCATTAGATCAGTCTTAGGGGCTTTGTACGTTGCCGTTTCACAATTAGCAAACTCAGTCTCAGGGTCTTTAACCAGCTTACAACCACAAGGACCACAACCCTGCTGACACTATCAGGTGAACAAACAACTCCTCACCATCTGAACCCAGGTCTCATTCACCACACCTGCTGTTTCTACTGGCTTTTCTTCTTTGGTTTGTCTCTCTCTCACTCTTTCTCTCTCTGCCCAAGTCTTTATAAAAACCTGCCCCAGGATTTAGTCTCCCATTCTTTTGATCCATTCCCCTTCATATGATCTGTTCTGCTTATTTGGTACACCTCATCACATTTGCCCTAACCATTAAAAATAAAGGCGTCAATCAATTGTGCCTGGTCAAATTTCAAAAGTCAAACTATTTGGGGGGAAAATGACACCTACTCTTACATACAATGACGGATAGAACAAATTTAAATGGTTCTTTTTAGAGCACAGTGGGTATTCCCTACAGTCATAAAGTTCTCCTCAGGTGTGAACCTGTCAACAAAAGCAGTTTCACTGACATGGCCTCCGTTTACTGTTTTTACTGTTACCAAGTGGGCGATGTCTCATCTTCCTCGCTTTCACAGTCAAACCAGGGTTCACAGGACTAGGGAACGTATAAATCAATATTTCCTGTAAAGGAAGGTTTCTACCTGTACACAGCATCCATACAGTATTGTGAAATCAAGAAAAACATCACCTTTTTTGAATGTAGAAAAATTAGTCATCTATGTCTATACGCACAGATGCATGAAATAAACCGGGAGCTCAGAGCCAATAAAGGGACACAACCTCATTTCCAGCATCTATAACTACATCATAGGTACAGTATACAGTTATACAGTATGTCAAAAAATTGAAAAATATGCAACATGCTCATGCAGAGTGCAAATGCAGAGCTAAAAAGCAGTCAGATTTACAACAAGTTGCCGATATTGATATTGATAATAATATTTCATTTGAGGCTTTTCTCTGATTTAAAACAACTGGCTGACTGGGCCAGAAAGATAGCGCTCCCTTTATGTTGGTGTTGTCTTGGAGCCAGTGACTTTGGCTATGTGGGACAGTGAGAGTGGCTGCTGACTAAGTAATCCTCTTTGGACTCCTCATTCCTGCAGCTTTGCTTAGTGACAATCCCTTGACTTCATTTCCAAACTGGTGGTGACCTGCAATCTTGCCAGAACAACGCTACACATCTTGGCTGGACCTTTCTCTCTTTCTTAATCAGGTTCAGACAAACCATCACAGTGGGATTTGTTTCAGTTTCATCTGACCTTTTATGGATTATGCCTTAATTTTCAGAACGGTGTGTGATTCCTGCGCAAAGGAATCAGCAAATGTGGATTATGAGTTGGTTACCTGTCCTCCAGTTGAAAATATCCCACAGCAGTTTTCCCTTGGACATGAGGAGTGGATGCAGAATATGCAAGATAATTCAGGTCAGTTGTATACTACTCTTGTTGCCTTCTCATAGATGTGTACTAAAATACAATATTAAATACACTGCAAGTTTTATAGAACAATGGACAATTAAAATGTAGGAAATATTTTATTGCTTCATGAGAGTGAAGTGTAGCTTACGCTTGGATGCTGTAATTGGCAATATGCCTGACAAAGCAGAGTGACCACTAATCCTTTCATGGCGATAGCGAGAGAAGCTATAGTGCATAAGTTTATGCTATGTAATCAACAGCTCAATAAAAACACTACCAGGTGTGCATTTGCTATCTGAGGTTGAAAATACTCTGTTTGTTGAGCTTCCATGGCAAGACCCTTACTTAAAAAAAGACTTGCACGTGTTACCTTAAACATGCAGTATTATATAATATCCTGTCTGTGAGCAGTACATCTATGTTCCTAGTGAGAATCAGAGTTGTTACATGGGACTGTGCAAGTGGGAGGGAGAACAGCCTGACCAGAAGGGCCAGGAAGAGTTTATCTCTGGGCATTAACCAGCTCAGGTCTAAATCTGGCAGCGAGTTCATTTTCTGGAAAGCTGCCTGTTTCTTCTGGCACACTTTATCTCCAGCACGTCGTCAACCAGGTGGTCTTCTCCAACACACTACAGCACAGGGCTACATCGTACGCAAAGTACTCTGCCACACGTTTGGATGATTCAGTCATGTTTAACCACAATATTGCAGGAGCCTTAAATAAAGGTGCATAAGTTTTAGAAGATGGGCTCCACCTTCATATTTATTTTGAAAATGGTCTGGTGTAGTTTAGTTTAGGAGCCACAAAACCTGTAAAATCAATTGCATGGTATAATTTTCTCTGTTTCAAATTAGCAAATATTATTCTGATTCAGCATTAGACTTGAAATTACTGCAGGGATCCTAGCAGTTGATAATTAGTAGAAGTTTTCTATACTAAAGAAGTGATATAGTTGTGAATAAGGAGGACCAACTATGACCTCCTGGAAGTCATCATCAAAAAGCAAAATTCTAAACAAAAATTCCAAATACTTTTTACCTTAAAAGGATATGCTGTAATGTATTTTAGTGTGATGCTGCTTACTATGCTACTTACCATAAATTTACATAATTTATGTCAACCTAAAAAGGTGAAAAAGACAAAAAGGATTTAAGTGTTGAGTTTAGAAGAACTATTGTAGCAGTGAAATGTACATATGACATGTAAAAGTAATCATTGTGAAGTGCTGAATTATTGATGTATTAACCTGTAAGAAGTATTTTAATATTGTGGCTCCAGCTGCTCCATATACAGCTAAGGTCAGCTTAGGTCAGCTAAGGTCATCACCATGGTGACCTTCACCGAGATGTCTGAAGTCTCTCATATGGAGCTGCGTGAACCCGCCTGCCTGACCGCCACGCTGTCCCCCGGGCTGCGGCGCAAGAAGATGCTGTGGCAGAATGCCGTCAAACACATCATCATCCAGCAGGAGCTGAGCGCACAGGTGATCCACCAGCTGTCTGCAGAATCTGTCGCATTGCTCTGGAGTTGTAGTTGTGTAGTATTTTGCAGGCCACACAATTTCCTTCAAATGTTGTGTTATGCATGTGTTCCTCTGTGTTGAGGTTGAAGTCTGTTTGCAGTGGCACTGGCATGGTGTCCTCTCCACCTCTGTGTCACACTGACAAAGAAAACACAAGCATAACACCATAACTGTTTGCTGACATTATGAACAGTAAATTTTGGCCCAGTGCAATATTGCAGATCAGCCATGCAGTATGAAATGTCATAATTCAATTTATTATTATATATTGCATCTTTGTAGGTGATAAAAAAGACAGACTTTTAGGGCTTCTTCCTCTGTTTTAATCCACCAGGCAGAGGTCATTGATGATTGCAAACGATTGTAGGCTATGGTTTTCAAAGTAGACCCTCAAAGGGTGTTGAGTAGCTTCCAGAGGGTTTGGAGTTGTGCTTTAATCTCGCTACTTTAAATCTATTTGTCTGTTCAAGTATGACATCTAAATAATTTACTACTCAACACAAACAAGTATTTTTTTCTTATCAGGGTTCCTAGGGCACTTCAAATGGGGGCATATGAAAAAGGCAGCAAGGCTACTTTCTAAATTAGCACAAGGCCCTCACTGCACCACTACAGTCTACTTGTCACTGTTTTTGGCACATTTGAAATGAGTTGTAATGAAACAGGTCACAAATCCCTCTGGAGCAGTGCATGATCATACAGTAAACTCATAACTTTCCTCTTTTCTTTCTTGCATTGAAAGGTGGGTGTGGAGCCAGCGCACAAAATCTTTGTGACAGACGCCTACATCGAGGAGATCAACAGGCAGATCCGTAACAAGGCCTCCCGGGGGGTCACCAAACGGCGCTCCTCAGCAGCCCGCATCCACCCTTCCCAGAGTCGGGGCTCCACCAGTACGCATAGCAGTGTCACGGGTCATTTACACGACTATGCCAGCGACGCCGACTTCTTCGTGCGTTGGGGTCACACCATCCGCGGCGTCTACATCCCCACTTTGAGGCACACCTTCAAGTCCCGGGACCTGGAGAAGCTCTACCAGCGGCACTCCTCTCACCAAAGACGCACGTCGCTGGCCGTCACCAACGTCATCGACGCGGTGGCAAAGCTACACATCTTGGTGCTGTACCTGGCACTCGCCCCTGATGCAGTCACGGACACGCTGCGTGTCTGCCTGACGGGCTTTTTCATGGTACTGTCTATTGCACTGTGCGTCATTGTGTTAACCTGCAGGGCCTCCATATCCCCGCGGTGGCTTCGCTATGCCGGCCTGGCTAGCTGGCTGTCTCAAACTACGCAGGTGCTTGGGGGCCTGGTGTATGGGCTGGAGAAGGACCCGTCGTGGTATGTTCTGTTCACTCTGTTTGCCACATACACGCTGCTGCCGCTGCCGCTGCTGTGGGCCATATGCGCCGGCTCCCTCACCTCAGCGCTGCACATTCTGGTGGAGATGGTGGGCTACTACGGTGACACCATGCTTTTGAGAAAGGTGGGAGCATCAGCTGACTGGTCTCTGAACAGTGATCATGATATTGGGGTCTTTATCTTAAAAACACGTCCTCAGATGGCGACAATCACTCAATGTTTTTTTATCTTTATGGGCCCATTTTCAAATCAAAAATGTTCACTTATTAGGTTAAATGACTTTATACTTTGAGATCTTGACCTTCATTCTAATCAAATGTTGCATTTCCTGGCAGGTATTTAAAAAAGCTATCTTTCTATAAAGCTTCTTTTTGACCTGACAAAACTGGCAACAGTCCCCCTTATAAACCTGCAACTCCCATCACTGCTCCCCCTTCTCCTACACTCCACCTCCTCTTGCTTCAGTTCATTATTTTTCTCTTCTTCCCACAATCATCCTCTTTCACTCTACCTTCTCCTCTTCCTCTTTCTCATCGCCTCATTGTCAGCACATTGTTCCCAGGTCTATATTAGTTCTTGAGATGACTTGAGATGATAGCGTCTGTGGCATGTTTTGACTGACATTTGTGAAATGTGTGAACTTTCATTGTCTCGAGATTTCAGCCAGATTTGATACAGACACAGATTTGTACAGCTGGGCAATATATCAGGATTATATTGATATCTGATATGAAACTAGATATCATCTGGGATTTTGGATATTGTAATATTGCGATATGGCATAAATGTCTTTTGCTGGTTTTAAAGGCTGCATTACAGTAAAGGGATGCATTTTTTTTTTCACTTATTAGACAGATGTAACTGTTCTCTTATTTGCCTCTACATTTCTTGGTCATCATATCCACATTACTAATCATTATTTATCAAAGACCTCTTGTATGTAAATATCTTATGAAAGCACCACTAGTCATCCTTAAAATATCGTCACAACATCAGTCAAGGTATTGAGTCAAAGATATTGTAATTTTAGATTTTATCCATATCGCTCTGCATGTCCTTATCATTCCCAGTTGACATCCTAATACATCAGATCCCAGTCCCACCAAGTAATACTAGACCTTCATTCCTGTTTTATGAGGCATTAAAAAACATTGACCCCTCTGATAATGTAAACCCACTGTGGTTTACTCCACTCCTACCTCTCTGCCCACACAGTTTCCAGAGGTCTTGTACTTACAGTGTTAATATCCTCTCTTGAATTGCATCTGCTTATTATGCAAATCAGCCTGTGGTTCTCTCTCTGCTTCTCCTCCACTTGTCCCACCTGTCATGTCCAGGCAGTGGCTTAGGGCATATGAAGTAAAACACGACTCTACTCCCTATTTTCATCCTTCTTTTTCAGTGTACAATCATTGGGCTTCACTGGTTAAAATAAAGAGAATTAATCATGACTGTCTTCTGTGCAGGTGTTTGCCAAAGGCCTGCTGTACCTGGGTATGAACACAGCAGGCTTATTTATTCACTACCTGACGGACCGTGCCCAGAGACAGGCCTTCCTGGAGACACGGCGCTTCATCGAGGGTCGCCTCAAACTAGAGCAAGAAAACCAGAGACAGGTACTGTGGAGCCTGCTGCTGGTCTGTAATTGAAGCTTTGCAGAGAATTTGCAGATTGTGACATTATTTGATTTGACCGAGAAGTGCAACAAAAAATGTTTAAATCCCCACATTGAGACAAAGGCAGATTATGAAGAAAGACACAGGACTGCTGTCGCTTTCTTGCACTTTTATCTAAAAGACTTGCTCTAGTTTTTTTTGCCTTCGATCACATAGCAACTTTTTTTGGAGCACAGCTCCTAATTTTCATTCTTCTGTTGTCTGTAAACAAGCATCAGGCTGTTTATGCCCTACTTTGTTCTGAGATTATCGCATCAGATGTGACTTGTGCTGAAAAGAGACTTTAATGGGAGCTCGTCGTGTCTCTAAACAGGAACGCCTGGTGCTGTCGATCCTGCCTCGCTTTGTTGCCTTGGAGATGATCGCTGATATGAGCTCCTTAGAAGATGAGCTCAGTCCCCAGGAGTTTCACAAGATCTATATTCACCAGTACAAAGACGTCAGGTACATGCACAAAGAAACATGATTTAGATGGATGGGTTTAGAGACTAGCGAGGTAGATACTGCAGAATGGAGGACCTTTAAGAAACCTATTTTTATTCATGCTTACTCACCAGTGTCAATTGTGCACTGACCTTAGAAATTGTATGTTTTTCTGGAAACACTTATGTAGCATTCTAATAACATTGTGCAGATCTTTTTTAGGTCTAAAATGACTATTATATCTAGCACAAAAAACTTAAGTTGATGCATGGTATTCAGTGCAGCTAAAAAGGCAGGTAAGGTCATGATGAGAGATTGGACTCAATAAAACAGTGAGACCTGAGAGGGTTATTTCTTTGAAATTTTTTGCTATGGTGGACATAGATGGTGCATGACTGATTTTCATCCATTGAAATATCCAGTAGATATCCCAGTT
Organism: Neoniphon sammara; assembly: GCA_900302535.1. Lineage (NCBI taxonomy): Eukaryota > Metazoa > Chordata > Actinopteri > Holocentriformes > Holocentridae > Neoniphon > Neoniphon sammara. The sequence goes on from OMKZ01027585.1 coordinate 17,752, forward strand.
TTGTTTTTGTTAAAGGTAAACCTGAAAAAATTCATTAACCATTATGCAGTAAAACAAATAAGCATCTAAATTCCAATATTCATCTATCAGAAAATGTTCATGAGGCCGTTTCTTTCACTGCTCTTTCCCTCTTCCTCCTCTCCACAGCATCCTTTTTGCAGACATTAAGGGTTTCACTCTGTTGTCCATGAACATGTCAGCCCAGGAGCTGGTAAGGACCCTCAACGAGCTCTTTGGACGCTTCGACCGACTGGCAGAGGTGAGAGCTTGAAAATTTTGATGCTTAATTGAACAGATGCAGTATATTGATGTAATACAGCAATATTTCCTGTCATATGGCTTTAGCAGCCTAGATATATGAACAGTTTTTTCCAGGAGATTCCCTAACTATGGCCCTATAAAACCAAACATGTATTCAGCCAGTCAGATTACAGTGATATTTTTATGCTGATAGATGAAGCATTCAGCTTTATATTATGTATGTTTTTCCTGTGTTGATCCTTTTTTTTTTGAAAATATATTCTACACATGATTTCATAAATAAATCTGCTACAAATTCTCTTGTTTACTAAATGCCATTTAATTTAAATACATAATATGCTTTTTCAGCTTATATTTCATCTATAATATCGGCCTAAAGGTTGCATGGTGCCATCTGTATTCTTGGTAGCTTGACAGGATATGGCTCTAAGACATTTCTAATATAATTTCTACCATAGAGAAAAACAGAAATTTTTCCAAGTGCATCTCCTTTTCTTATTAATATACGCTTTCTCCAAACAGAAATGTTTCTAATATATGGACATGTTACTTCTTAAAAGTCAAGTCAGGTCATGCATGGTCAGATAGCACCAAAGTTGCCAAGTGCTTACAGAAAATAAAGGAAAACAGATTAAAAACAAGGATAGTAAAATCAAGAGAGGAGATGAGCTGGAAAATTTAGTCAGTGTTTATCTGAGAGTCAAGAAATGCAGTCACTGATTGTCTAACTAAATTGGTTTCATTTTCCTTGGAGACAGTTCTGTCTTTGTCATTGACATAAAGTAGATCAGGAAATTATTCAGCATATTAGCTGTTGCAGTTGTCAAGTGTCTATTCATTTTGTAACTTCTACATTTGTCACATTTGCCTCTGTTCTCCCTCTCTTATCACAGGAGCATCACTGCATGCGGATAAAGATACTGGGAGACTGTTACTACTGTGTGTCGGGGGTCCCTGAGCCACAGCGTGCCCATGCCCGCTACTGTGTTGAGATGGGCCTGGCAATGATCAGCACTATACGGTCAGTCTGTCTGGCTGCTAGAGCAGTGGATCCCAGAATGAGGTCAGAGGGATTTCACAGAGTCCTCCAGGAAATCCAGAAATAGTTTAATTTCTCTATTATTTAGTTTGAAGACAGCAGGACAGCAAGAGAATAATATAGGAATTTAATTTAAACCGGCATCCCATCTGTACCAGATCTTATAAAATCATAAAATCTCAGACAGGAGTCCCTCGGAAATCATATTATCAAATAGTGAGTCCTTGGCATCATGTGTCTGCATGCTATCAATTTGTGGAGCTGAACAAAAGTAAAAACCAAACAGTTTAGGAAATGATTATCAACCTGCGGTTTAGGCCCTGCAGTGGGTCATGAGTCAGTTTTGGAGGATTATAGGATGATTTATGGGTGGTGAAAAGAAGGCACTATCTGCACACTATCTAACTTGCATTAATACATTTATTTTGCAACATTTCGGTGTTAGACCTTCATCAGCCATTTGCCAGAGTTTGATCCACAGTACCCTCTCCTGTGCAAAGTTTCCTTTTGAAGAAAACATATATTCACATATTGAAATACATTAGGTCTCCAATCTCTGTGTTTTAAGCATTGCTCTTGGGATATAATGATCATTATTCTACCTCTAGGCTTTCAATAACAAATAATCTGGTGAAATAAACTAAAAAACATGAGAGAATTTTGCCTTGTTGGTTCAGTGATTGGTTGGTGTCACAATTGCTGTAAAGTGCATGTGTGCATGTGTTAGATGTTCACAAAGAAGAGCTTGGTTCATTTTCTGTGTCACAGGCCTAAAATGGTTCTTTGGGCAATGAAGAGCCTGAGTCAGTAAGGTCAAAACAGATGTCATGCAAGTTCAATTCAATTCAAGTGGCTTAATTGGCAATAAACATAGATAAACAAAATGAACAGTAGGAAATGTGAATATAAAAGGGCATGGAGAACAAGAGGGGCTATGGATGGTATGTAAGATGATGCAAGTTATGCACAACCACATGCTGCGTTATTCACAGGCATAAAGCTGGATTATCTACAAAGAATTTGCACATGATGGCTCACAAATACACGATCCTTGTTCAGGCTATGCAGGCATGATTTTGAATTACAGACATGACATAAGTAGAGAATTTATTGATTTTGTAGATTGTCAGAAAGATACAGTCTATGATAACAGCTCTTTAAAGAAAATAGGAATTATTTTTGAAATAACATATTATAGACCCTCCTGTTCTCCCATCAACACTCATGCTTAGGGAGGATATATTTTCTAAAGTGTGGAGTATAGACCTCTAGTGTGCCACTGATTAAAAGCAGCACTCAAGTCTATAAGAGATGCAGTTGATACTTCATCTTTTAAAACTGGAATGTGATTGAGTGTGGGCTGAGAATATCACTAAAGGATCCATTTAACTAGATAGGCTGAATGAAAAACACTTCCTAGCTCTGTAATTATTTCCTCTACAGAAAAAGTATGGAAGGAAGCAGTCACTGCAGTGTGAGGCAGCCTCCACTGTCAGATGCCAACATGAAAAGTGTGTGGTCTGCAAAAAAATACCATGCTCATTTGGGAAGAAAGCAAGATGTAAAATTGGGATGTATATTTTGGCACATGTTGCAGTTAAAGTGAAATATAGCAAAATGCCTTTGGGATTCAGTGGATGATCTGTTCTTTCACACCAGTGCTGTCAGTCACCTTGTACTGAAAATATGCCAGGATGATTTACTGCCAGTGCCTTAGATTGCACTTTCCTGAATGTAGTGTCATTAGCCCTTTGCTTAATGTTATGTAGTCAGACAGTAACAAAATACAGCAGAGGGTAAATTACAGCTTATTTAAGGGAAGCTATAAATTCAGCTGGAAAAAAGGGGTGACTGCAGTATTTACTATGGTTCATTTTCACGAGGGTGCAGCCAAATAAACCTGTGCAGACAAGCTCAGATGAGATATCAGCATGATTGTAGCCATAGAGCCATCATCAAATTTAGTGCCATTTTGTAGGGCTATAATTACACCATGATTAGGGAAATTATAGCTGCTTAGAATTTTAGATTTATGTATAAGAGGCATGACATAAAGTTTAAACTATATTCTGTACACTAAAGGTTACAGTTATTACACTAGCTTTGTGCCTTACATGTAATGTTAGAGGCTGATTAACTGTCTTGTTATGTCATTTAAATAATACAAAGGACTTTATCGTAGTCTCTGGTACAGTTTTTTACTCTAGTAAGCTACTTTACCTGTATGGTTTGTCCAGCTGTAGTTTTAATTCGGATGCCCTGCTGTCCACTTCCACCAGGTACGTACGGAAGCAGCTGAACTACAACATGGACATGCGGATCGGGATCCACTCAGGCTCGGTCCTGTGCGGTGTTTTGGGCCTGCAGAAGTGGCAGTTTGATGTCTGGTCCTGGGATGTGGGCATCGCCAACATGCTGGAGGCCGGCGGCATACCGGGGTGGGTGGTCTGTCTGTGCCAGAGGCCTGCAGAGCCGGTCCTGTTGAGACACAGGAGGGCATGACTCAGTCAGGAAGAGCCTTGGGTCCTTTTATAGCATCTCTGTCTGGGTTTTTGTTTATTATGTGCAGCTCAGTGTGTGACCTAGCAGCTTAGGACACACACTGAGTCATACATAGTGTCTCAGATTATTTTTGGAACATCAGTGCAGAGGTGTTTTGATCAAATAAATCTACAGACTTATTAGAAGTACCTCAGTGCTTAAGAAATTAGTGGTTAACACTAGTGTCAGATACTGCTCTCTGCCAGAACAAGTAGTTCAGCACTTTCCTATTCCAAAAAAAAAAGAGAAAAAAAAAGAAATTGTTAGAAATGAGCCCAATGGATAAAAACTTTTTTCTTATCAAAGTGTATTATGTGTTTTCTAAGCATCATCTGTGTAAACAGCTTATTTGTAGAATGCTATGTGTGCATGTATATGTATGCATGCATGTGCATGTGACTGTGAGCAAGCAAAAAAATTAGATCTTAACAAATCATTTAGTTTCATATTGAGCTTTAAAATCTCATTTTCCTTAAAACAAGTAAAAATCTGCTAGTGGGACAAGATAATCCCACTTGTTTCCAATGCCATTTCACCTGTTTCAGGATTTTTCTGGAATAAATTGTTGGAAGTACAAATATGCTGAAACAAGGCAGAATAAGATTTTCTTATAAGAAAAACAAGACTTTAGCTCTGAATATGAGACTAAATGATCTGTGAAGATGGAGATTATTTGCAGTGACGTGTGTGAATACAATGGACCTCCTTTGCAAATTAACAACAAACTTCTCCTCCCCTTCTCCCTGGTCCAGACGGATCCACATCTCCAGGGCAACTCTGGACTGTCTGGGGGGCATCTACCAGACAGAGGATGGTCATGGCCGTGACAGGAACGAGTTTCTACGGAAATACAACATTGACACCTTCCTCATCTGCCCTGAGGAAGAGAAGACCTCCGTGGATCAGATCGAGCCCCACAAAATCCAGAAAACCAACCACAGCTGGAATCCAGAGCTTCCCTTTGGCAACATCATTGACATGAACAGTGTAAGTGGGCAGGGATGCAAAATGGAAGGGAAGGGCACATGGTCAGGATTTTGATTTTATTTTTATAGTGTTGTCTGCCCAGTATCACATCTTTTATGGGAAAGTCAGTATTGCTCATATGTATTACTCATGCCTTTAGTAACAAGATAGAAAAAAAGAGAGACACAAAAACAGGCAAAAATACAATTCCATACTTTATGAACTGGGAGAGAGTTTCTTGTTTCACAGCTTTTATGTAGTGTAAGCAACCTGAGTTTATCCTGATAAAAGCCATTATCCAGCACTGATTTAAATCTATATCAATCACAAATGAGCAGATTAGTTCGAAAAGTATTTTTAACCTTTTAAACTGTTGAGATGCGGATTGTAATCCAGCATCAGGAAAATGTCACTGATATTGCATACACTCAGAGTAAACATAGCATATAAGTTTTCTGTTGCTTTAACAAAAAATAAAATAGAATAAAGGTTTGTGACAAAGTAGTTTACAGAGAACACCTGCCTACACATCATAACAAGCAAAAAACAAACAGACAATAAATGCTTGAATAAAACTGACATGAATTAAGAGTTTAATTTAATCTTACTCTCATTTAATTTACTACTAGATGCAGCTTTTATTTCTCTGCTGTTATCCTATTCCACAGATCAATGATTAATGTAAAAAAGGCATCAACAAAAAAGCAACTTTAATTTGAGTGGGCCCAGGCAGCCAGTTGCTGAAACGCTTGGTTCTCCTCAGCAGTTCGTCCATTTATTTGAGGGTTTGTAGCCAAAATGCCTATTTGTTTGTTGGCCCAGAGTCTGAGGAGTTTTCAATTCCCCCACACTCTGACCTGCGGTTTGAGGCATATCTTGAGATCTTCGAGTGATCAATCTCACATCATCCATGATCTCTCCTCACAGATTCTGGCCTCCTTCACCAACGGCTCGCTGCCACAGCTGCCCAACGCACGCCACTCCACCGCGAAGGAGATTAACAAGCGAATCGAACATGCTATCAAGGTTCGCAGCAGTGAGCGTATGCACAGGGAGCACATGACGCCCCTGACCCTGGTGTTCAAGGACACACACATCGAGGGCAAGGTAAGTTCAGCGGGCTCTTGGTAAGACGTTTATGTACTTAGCCGAAACTGCAGTGCCATGTCTGACGATCTCATCTCACTGTTCCAGTTCTCCCAGATGAGAGATGAAATGTTCAACTCCAACCTGGTCTGCTCCTTCATCATGTTCCTCTTTCTTATGGCAGCCCAGGCTCTTATCCCCGCCCCCAGGTAGATGGACACCAACCACACACAATCAAACTTATTCATTTTTCACAGTGTGTGTGGGCCTGCTGGATTGATTTTGGGTTCTAAAATGCTTTGAGGAGAAGCTGACATTGACATTGCCTGAGGATTAGGGTTTGATTATCAGATCAGTTTAATAAAAGGCCTCACTGATTGCCTTATTTATTTATTTATTTATGGCATTTTAGTTTTTCATTTGTATGATTTTTTTGTAAATGAATTCCCTATTTAAACAGTCTAATGTATCCCAAATTGGCATGGGATGGAATGAAAGTGGTCAAACATAGCAATGTTAAATACCATCAGACAAAAAAATCACCAATCAGCAATTTCTGTCTAAAAATATTGGCATGACGTCCACCTTTAAGTCCTATGCTGCTCAAAACCTACTGAGAAATAGCACCCCCACCCTGTTGTCCAACCTTAAATTACAAACCAAAGTCAGGGATCAACTTCAGCCTCTCTCCATCCAAGAATAACCCAGTTGTGATCATTTCAACCTAATTTATTCATCCCACACCTCTTTGAAAAACAACCCATGCATCAGAGCCACAAACTGTCATTTTTTCCCTTTTTTACCTTGCTCTAGATTAACATTTTCATTTCACAGCCTCACCCAGTTCCCTTTTCCTCCTCTTGACCCTGGTCCTGTCTCTGCAGGCAGTACCCAGCCGCTCTCCAGTTCTCAGTCTTCCTTCTTGCCTACATGCTGCTGCTGCTTCTGGCTCTGGCTGAGGAGTTCAAGTGGACTCCCCCGGCGCTGCAGCACCTCTGCTGCTGGATCCACGAGAACAACAGCGCCCGCAACCTCCTCACCCTCACCGCCATCACCATCAACTTTGGCTTGGCCTCCGCTGACATGGTGAGAGTCTGAACAGTTACTGATTGATTGGTGCAAAATGTCGTTGATAGGTCTAAATCAGAAATGTATCAGTCTGTAGTTTTGAAGAGTTTTTGAGTCATTTGATTGTGCTGTTCTCTGTGTTGGTCCAGCTATGGTGTATTCTCAGGGACACAGACACAGGAGCGGCTGAGGTCATGGACCGCGCACCTTCATCAAACCAAAGGCCGCTCAGTGTCTGCACTTACCCTGAGGTAAGGACAGCAGCAATAAGTGGGAAATCTCTGTTGACCAGTCATGAGCAGTTTGTGCATATCTGGGAAAAACATGATGGACCTTTGAGGCTACTGGCGGTGGAGAAAGTGATATCTCTGCATCTATTAATATGAATTTCTCCTCATATTTATAAAAAAATGAATCAACATGTGATCTTTACCGCTGATGCTGTAGACATGTGAAATTATGATATCATGCCATTTGTGTGTGGTTGGTTATGCATTGGAAAACGCTCCACCAAACAGCAAAGTTGATCGCCACTCCTTCTCATAAACATATGCTAAAAAATTATACCTCTTAACAAATCATTTAGTCTAGTATTATGTCTTTCAATACTTCTTTCCATGAAAAAAGTGGGGGAAAACTATCCCATCGGGTTAGATCATTGTTCCACCTGTTTTGAGAATTTTCTTGAAACAAGCAGCAGTATCTTGATTGATTGATTGGTTGATTCAAGTGGATTTACACTGGAAAATGAAATTATTTTACCCCATTATCAGATTTTTCATTTTCTGCCTCTTGCAAGACTGATGAGACTTTGTGCTTTACAAGACTTAAGGACTTATCAATGTAGATTTTTCATTCTCTTCACTAATTAAAGACAGTTTCCATCAGTTGTTATTCATCCTCACTCTCTCCTTGTAATTTCCTAACTCCTGTCTCCTTCTGTCTCCCCACCTGGTGAGCAGCTCTTCGTGCTGAGTGGGGTGATCGCCATGGTAACCTGTGCGGTGTTTCTGCGTCTGAGCTCTCTGCTTAAGCTGGTGGTGTTGCTGCTGGTGGTCGCTGTCTATTCCTACCTCATCCACCTGGCCTTCTTCGCGCTCAGCCCTGACATGCTGCACAGGTCAGTGTCAGTTGGTGTCATTTAAGTCTACTAGGATAGATATGATGCAGCATGTTTGATTGCATATTTATTGTGTAATTGATCAGTATGTCACTGGTTGTTGAAAAGTAACTGAACTGATTTCAATGCAGCGTTTTGTGAAACTTTGCGCTCCGTGGTTTAACTACTGTCTCAGAGGTTTTTGATTAAAATAAATTCTGGGGGATACTAATGGCTTTGGATGGGCGTAATGTGCATCATTTTGATAATAATATTGATGTTGTACTGGCTTATAAATTGATCAGTATTTGGTTGACATGGCTAATGTGATTTATATCTTTGGTCCCCTGCTAATGGTTTGGTAATGGTCTGAACTATAATGCTGAAAAAAGTTAAAAAATTAAACTCATGTTCATCTCATTTTTATTCATTTTTAAATCAGAGAAGTTCTCGTTCTTATTTTATTCTTTATTAAGTGTTACTGAAACTTGCATAAAGTTTCATTCATATTTCAAACATCTGTTTAGTCATAATTATTCATAATGCTACCTCTCTTCCTCATCACATACCGTCTCACAGGTCTCACTATCTCCGGAGAAAAGGAATCTGCATCCTTCTCATGGCCATGTTTGTCGTGGCTGTCTTCTATAACGGACGGCAGGTACTGTCAGACAGTCTTGTTTGGGCAAAGTTTTCAATACTGTTTTCCGCATACCTTAGTTGAGCTTACTTTAGTTTTAGTTGGAATTATAGTAGTTATCCCAGTTTTTATAGCAGCAGTTTTCTAACCTCTGTGAGTAACCGACTCCACTGACTGCCAGACAGAGGCAGTGGAGGTCGTGGAGTGCAGCACGCAGGCAGGTGACCTTTAGATGTTTCTGACTTGTATTATCTGCCTCTTGTTCTCCAGTGGGAGGCCACTGCCAGGCTGGACTTCCTGTGGCGTCTGCAGGCCCAACAGGAAGTGGAGGACATGATGGAGCTGCGGGAACACAACGAGTGTCTGCTGCACAACATCCTGCCCGTCCATGTGGCACGGCACTTCCTGGAGAGGAGCAAGAACGATGAGGTGCAGAGAACGCCATGACACCTCTGACCTGTAGATTATCTTTCTCTCCTCAGCTCCTTCAAATGCCAACTTGTATTCGCACTAAATATACTCTCTCAGCACGTACATCTATGAGAATACCCTCTTAATTTTAATGTTTATTACAAAATGTTTGTTTTAGGAGCTTTACTCGCAGTCCTACGATGAAGTGGGAGTGATGTTCGCCTCCATCGCGGGGTTCAATGAGTACTACGAGCAGAAAGAGATTAAACAGGAAGGGGTGGACTGCCTCCGCCTGCTGAACGAGATCATTGCAGGTTTTGACGAGGTGAGGACTGAGAGTGAAGTGCGTTCTATGATTTCAGGTCCAAATTACTGTTATTCAATAAGGCAATCAATCAATCAATCAATCAATCAACCAGGCTTTGTTTATATAGCATCTTTCATACAATTGAGTGCAACATAAAGTGCTTCACAAACAAAAAAAAATAAAATAAAATACAGCAAAACATAATTAGAAGAAAAAAGTACACAATTGAGTCGAATAGACAGTAAAAAATAAAAAAATGTAACAACATATAGAAATTAAAGAATAGAATAAGAGTTAAAATGTGTAATAAGAAGTCAGTAGAAAAACTACATAAAAGGCAGGCTAAATAAATATGTTACATGTGAAACATGTAAGACGTAAAGAATCCTTCATTTCTCCTGTGCCTCTCTCTAGCTGCTGGAGGAGTCGTACTTCCACTTTGTAGAGAAGATCAAGACCATCGGCAGCTGCTACATGGCCGCCTCGGGCCTCGCTCCAGACAAACAGGTGGGTGCATGAAAGAAAGAACAAGAAGAAAAAAAAAAAGAGGAAGCTTGTGCTTGTGCTGCACTTTTTGGTTTCCATTAAAATGATGCTGTATTTGTCCTTCCATCACTCAAACATCGTCCTTCATTTCTCTCTCTCTCTCTCTCTCTCTCTCTCTCTCACACACACACGCACACACACACAGGCACGTATGGATGAATGGAATCACCTGAGTGAGCTGGTTCTGTTTGCCTTGGCAATGCAGGAGACCTTAAAAGAGATTAACAGGCACTCTGCCAAAAACTTTAAACTGCGTGTGGGTAAGTGGCTGGCCTCCTACACACACACACACACACACACACACACACACACACACTTCAGCAATGGATTGTTGACAATAAATCTACTGGAAAGGCTTCCTAGTGTCATAATAGCTACTCATCAGGCTACAATAAAAAGTGGAAACCGTATGATATATTTCTGTATCTATAGAGAGAGCACATTTTTTTTTAAAGGGCACTAAATTCTCCCCTGACTCTGTTGTATTCGGATCTGGACTGAAACAGGCATAGCCCACGGGCCGGTGGTGGCAGGGGTGATCGGTGCCACCAAGCCG
>OMKZ01027586.1:5263-16269 GCA_900302535.1 Neoniphon sammara
TCTAGTTGGTGCCGCTGCCTGTCTGTTTGGATACCTGGTTTTGACCCTGCCTGTTTAATTATCGACCTCACGTCTGCCCTCGCCTGCTCCTGTGGATTCCTGGATCCCCTGAACGCAGCTAACTCTTCTTCTGTGCTTTATTAAACCTTGTGTTAACCTTCTATCTGACTCCTGGTCGTGCATTTGGGTCCTCCTCTCTGAGTTCAGTCGTGACACTACCAGAAACTCCTAGAGATGGTTTTACAAAAATTTGGTTTACAAAAGGTATCAAAACTTTTGGAAATCTGTTCAAAGATGGGGTCCTTCAAACTTTTGAGGATCTTTCCTCTCAGTACAGGCTACCTCGCACTCACTTTTTCAAATACCTCCAGGTTAGGCATTTTATCATCTCGGAACAAGATGGACATCTACAATCATTATTAGAGCTAACTTTAGACAAACCTATAAGGGATAAACAGGAAGTAAGAGGGTTTATATCTTATACTTCTTCTGGAATATCCCACATCATAGGATTGCAAATATTAGGAGTCAAACGCAAATGGGAGGAAGACCTTGGGTGTAATTTTGAAGAAGAGAGGTGGGAGGCACTGTGTGTGGGTAGTCAGAATTCCTCTTTCAATACTAGGCATAAAATTACACAGTACAATCTCATCCATAGAATATATTACACCCCAGAAAGGTTACATAGAATAAAACCTCAATACTCTCAGTTCTGTCCAAGATGTAAAACTGAAGTAGGATCTCTGATTCATATGTTTTGGACATGTCTGTGTCTTGGCTCGTACTGGAACTCCATACTCAAAGTGCTGAAAGATATCACAGGAATAACTATTCCTACAGACCCGAGAATAATACTATTAGATGACACATCTATGATGAAAGTCAATAAATACAAATTAAAATTCATTAGAATTGGCATTATTACAGCCAACAAATTCATAACCATGCCATGGAAAGATGAGCAATCACCCAAATTTGTTAGATGGTCTAATGAACTAGCATCATGTACACCAAGCAAAAAAATAACATATAACCTGATGGGAAAACCTGAAGAGTTCCAAAAGATTTGGGGTGGCTTTCTGACATTCTTGGAGAGGTGGGAGGTTAGGGCTGATCTATCATACTTGTTTTTTTTTTGTTGTTGTTTTTTTTTAATATATTGTCATGTATGTATTGTCATGCGGAAACATATACCATGTATATGTTTCCGCCTTCGGGATGTTGAGTTACAAATTCAGTAAAGATATTGTTGGAAAAAAAAGATCATCAATAATTGATTAATCATTCATCTAACCATAAGTGGAGAAATCTCTGTTTGTATGTCTGTCTTTTGATTTTCTCGACAACCATTCATCCGGTCGACTTCACATTTAAAAACTATTAGTTATCGTCGCTGTCGACAGAACAAAAAAGCAGAACTCAACTGTGAAGGTAGTGCAACACTCGGACAGTCTTTAGCACATACACGCTTAGAGTTTCAAAGTGCGTACATGCAAGAGTTTTGTAGTTCCTCCTCAAAAAAAGGCACTGGTTGTAAGCATTTTGTGATTTAACTTTGCGAGACGAACGTGAAGTACATGTGAACTTGTAAACCATCACCCACAATCGAGTGGAGCAGCGAACTCCAGCAGTAACAAATGACAATGACACACTGCAGGCCCCAGAAAGCTGCAAGCAGCAATACTGTAGGCCAAGCAATCAGCTCCTTCCGACAGGCACATTTTGAGTGGGCACTGCACTAGTTATCATATTGTGTAGTGCAGTTTAATTTAGTGGTACGATTGCCAGTGTTAGAAAGACAAAACCATGGACAAAAGGTAAATAAGCAAAACAAAGCTGCAAGTGTTGAAAGTGATGAAATTAAAGTGGTTTTAAGTAAGCTATGATCTTCATTAAGTCTCAGGTCAAGCTGCCCCACACCCCCTCTCCACTTCAGCTATGGTGGCCATTACTGATAAGTTACCTTATTGGAGCAGAGATCCAATGAAAAAATTTAGGTTACTTTCCCATCTGCCATGTTAAGTCCAGTTGAATCAAACCCTGGTATGTTCATTTAATTGAACTGCATCTTAATCAAGCCCTGCTGCACAACAAATACTCAAACGTAAGTCTGTTTGAAAAAGGTGGTCTCAGATTGGCTCCAAGTGAACTTTGGAGCATTTCATTTGAAATGAGATAAGTAACCTCATCAACACATGATCTGCATTAAAGGAATACTTAAATGTTTTGGGCAAAATAACCTTTTTCTGATGTACCCAGACTGAGACCAGATATTCAATACCATTTTCACCTCTGCTGGAGTATGCCAACAGTATGGAAATGATTACTACCAAGCTATTACAGTGCCTCAAAAAAGTTAGGTAATTTAATCAAAATACAGTAGAGGACAATGTAGGAAAAGAGATAGTAATAGCAGGGAGCCTGAGAGCATAGCCTAGTGTTCCACGTTGGTCTCCCTTGTAATGCAGTTATGAAATCATGACACTGCTGTACTATCTCCAGCCATCTACATTGCCAACGCATCGTCTTTAGAAACCACAACAGACCAGTATCCTTGCTAATCCTGGACTTTCTCTTTTGTTAATTGTCCTTTGATCTGCAGAATGACTGCCATAAACATGAATTTATGGTAATGGTTTATGGTTAATGGTTCAGCATGTTCGTTGTATTATCAACAGAAACTTTTCTCTTTACACACTTTCTTCTCTGGTCAACATTAAGCAGCACATCACTTTGGTTTATGTGGTGGTCCACTTTTATTTCAGAATTGTGAAAGACAACCGAACCAAATGAAAAAAGAAAAAACTATCAAACAACTTGTTAGTCTGGACCAGTAAACAGACCATTGGATGTGAAAACCACTTTAGTGAAGAAGTACTAGCCTATATTACCACGCTAAATCCTGGAATAAAAACATTGCTTTGTCATTTGTGTTTTTATCTTGACAATTACTACGTTTACATGCACACAAGAAACCCAATTACTGAGTACGGTGGCTGACAAGTACAAACACGCTGCATAAACAGAAACGTGCTGCAAATACAGAAATGCACTGCATATAGGAAAACGGATGCAAAAGGAAAACGCTGCATATACAGAAACGTGCTGCAAATAAGAAAACAACTGCAAAAAGAAAACACCGCATATCAAGTCATATCGAGCTGAGCGTCCACCTGAGAGACAGACAATCAACATGTGGAGCAGATCAGTGAATGAGTGAAGAAGAAAGTTATTGGTGGGAGGAAAGTTGGAGTCGGGAGAGGCTACATGAAAAAGTACGTATTCTTTTTTCTTTTTCTTTCTTTCTTTTTTCCACATGTGGCACCCATCTCTTGCAGAACTCAAAGTCTCTTGCATGCTAATGCCATGTAAATCAGCTGCACTTTCATAATAAAAGATGAGGCCCACATGTGGAAAAAAAGAAAGAAAAAGAAAAAAGAATACATACTTTTTCATGTAGCCTCTCCCGACTCCAACTTTCCTCCCACCAATAACTTTCTTCTTCTCTCATTCACTGATCTGCTGTCACTGATCAGTAGATGATCTGCAGATCATCTACTGATCTGCTGTCTGTCTCTCGGGTGGACGCTCAGCACTGCACCTAGAGGCCTGGAGCACTTCCGTTGTATGACTCGATATGCGGCGTTTTCTTCTTGCAGTTGATTTCTTATTTGCAGCACGTTTCTGTATATGCAGCGTTTTCCTTTTGCATCTGTTTTCCTATATGCAGCACGTTTCTGTATTTGCAGCACGTTTCTGTTTATGCAGCGCGTTTGCAGCGTTTTCCTTTTGTATGTTTTCTTATATGCAGCGCGTTTCTGTATTTGCAGCACCTGTCTGAATATGCAGCGCGTTTGTACCTGTCGGCCACCATAACTGAGGGAGACCGGGTTATGCTGCCTGATGATTACGGAAAATCCCGTTTACATGCACTCCTCAGTAATCGGCTGTCTCCCCACAGCAGGAACTATTCGCAGTCGGACATTGAGCATTCGACACTGGGCTGAGAATACAAGTTAGTCGGCATTAGCCCCGATGCAAATGGGGCTTTCCCCCAGCTTCACTAAACTCGGGAAAAGCCCCGTTTTTATCGGAGATAATGGTGACATAAAATTGTTCAGCCTTCTTCAATGAGCATGTAGAGCAGAAAGTTTTTACTCTCTCATGCTTTTTATAGTGTGTATTTGTTGTATTTACAGATCAGTTTCCTTATCTGCTCTGTTCTTTTGCACATGCGCACTTTTAAAACGCTGGGTGGAAATCGGGGAACGGGTTCACATGGCTGAGAAATTGGGTTACTCCAAAATGTGTTGTGATACTGGTTTGTCGCTTCTAGCATTGTCCTCCAGTGGAAAGCAGCTTTAAGGATAGGAAATCTGTCATCTAAAACCCTATTTGGATGGGATTAGTTTAGCAAACGACGTTTGAATTTTAATTAGAATCTCTGTAATTTCTCCCCAATACTACAGAGATGGGAGTAGCTACCAGAAGCTTTCAGTACAGTCACCCATCTCTTCAGCTTGTGATACTGCTCTCTCTCTCTCTCTCTCTCTCTCTCTATTTATTTATTTAAATGTCTGAAGATAGACTTTCGCAGGCGATAATAACCTGTTAGGTGATCTTAGGGTCTCCATGGCAATTAAATTGCCCAGAAACTGTTTAACATCTAAATACCAGCAGAATATGGGAGCAGTATACAATAGTGTGTACAGATGTTTTGTGAAAGGCAAGTTATTGCACTCCAGGAGAATTCAAAATAATAAATTGATCTTATAGGGCCTACTGTATTGGATAGCCTTCAAAATTTATGGGAAAACACCCGTGTGTTAAATTCCATGCATAAATTTCCACTTGAGATTAAATTAAATTAATCGAGATTAAACGAGATCAAATTTGTCAAAGGACCCCTGAGTTTGATGAAAAACAGTTGGTAAATTGCTCTGTAATTGTCACTGAGGTTGTCTGTAAAAAACATGGACATGGTCGATTTGGATGGGATTAAAATCACTGAGGACGTCTGTAATACACGAAATTACTTAATGTCCCCTTGTAAAACTAATCCCATCCATCCCAGCAGGGGTTAAGTGTTGCACTATGAAGCTAGCACAGATAACAAATAATACTGTATGGTGACACTAAACCATGACACCTCTGAGTAGTGTCAAAGTTTACGTAATATAGAATATGCAGGTGTTTGGAGAATAGAAGATCACATATAATGCAGTAACAGTAACCTGTTGACAACTAATAAACAATAACTACAAGCTGTCAAGTTTCTGAAATAATTGAGTAGTCAGATTGCATACATTTTTAATTGGTTACTATGTGCTGGTCAAATTTTCAAACATTTTATTATGAAAAGACATTATGATCGTCTTGAATAATGGTAAGTAGTTGATTATGGTTATATAATTCTAACAGAATAAATTGTGTGTTTTTAAAGTAATAATCTATGACTTGTCCATTTAAATACATTTCCATTTAGCTGCGTTAGCACCAAGGAATATAACCCAGTAATGCTTCATTGTATTGCAAGTTCCTGAAAGCCCTTACTTTTCCATTTGCTCTTTTCTGGTGGAAATGTTTGGCTGCACAGGTTTCTCCAGTATGTTTGGACAAAATAGAATAAAGGAGTAGTTAGTATGAGCAGCGATAGCCACAATGGCTAAACAAAGGAAAGAATCAAAAGAGTGCCACCTACAGAAACTTAAAACCGATCAACAGAAAATCCAAGGAAAACGGAGATGCAAATGTGCTTCTTCTGTGTAACTTCAGTTACTGTCCTGTCAGTTTAACATTATTGGCTGAGTATTTGCTTGCAGCTATCAACTGCATACAAAACATACATAGAGTAAGGAACTATCTTATCAAATTGGTATTTTTGTACATTAATCTAAGCTAAAATGTTCTTGCCTGGAGTCCAAAAGGTTTTATTGAGAGCAAAGTAGTTTGAGGACCAGTTATGGTGCAATTACGCCACATTTAGATCCACCACTCCCTCAGGCCACATTTCAGATGGCATCTCAGTGATTTTGTGCCTGTCAGGAAGTGCTGCAGACCTGGAGGCAGGACTCCATTTTTACATTTTGTTGCTCTCACAAACCTCCACTTGATGGTTGACAACAGGAATACCTTGATTTCATGCCATCTAAGAAATTTTTTTCAAGCCCACAAATTTAGGATTCCTTTAGATTAATGGCCTGGGCTGCTAGAGGCCAGTAGGACTGAACAATATGGGAAAAACACATAATTGCGATTTTTCTGACAAAAATTTCAATTGCAATATGACTTGTGGTAAAATGTATACTTTAGGTCGTAATTTATTGATTGTTATTTAAAAAAATGTTATAGAGCATAATATAGCATTAGATTTACTGCTCTGTATTTTAAAAGCAAGGATGAAATGTTACAAATTGCTTTCCAAAATTGCTGTCATTATGTTACAGAAAAAATATAAACATTGCACACAGTTACAATAACTTGGCAGAAATTATTCTTGTATGGTGACTTTCCTGGTGATTTACCTGGTTTTGGTGCAAATCCATCTTTTTAAAACCAAAATACTATAACACAGCTTAAGTACTCAGAGATTCCCACATAGATTCTTCTGCAACAACAGCAGAGACCCTCACTTTTTTCTACATTACAAAATCTCTCCTATGCTCTTTGACGTCCTTTGCTCTTGTTTATGAGGATACCTGGTGGATGAGTTAGATGCTTGGTTTTGGTAAGAATATAAATATTCAAAAAAAGAGCAGCCTTTGTGATTTACATAATGCAGTTTTTTTTTCAAATTGCAGTATCAGTATGAAATTCATTAATCTCTCAGTCCTAATGGTTAGAGTACCAAGATTAACCTTAGTTGCAGGAGATCGACAAGTACTAAAACAACAAAGGGAATAAATGATATCCAACTGCAATAATCCTGATATATTGTACGACTGTTGTTCACTTTTTACTTTACTACAATAGAACAAACAGGTGAATGCCTACAACACTTTTAAAACTGTGGTTTAAAACTGAGACTAAAAATGCCAACATGTAGTTGTACTACATGATGTTACCACGTTAGTCAAATAAGAGTCTTGGAAAATCCCATCTTTCCTTCTCAGACCTCCCAGCTAGGTGGCTGCCTATTATTTTTTTCAATTTAGCTTGTAAACTTACCAGTTCCAACTTGGCATCTTCTTATTGAACTTTTCAATTAGCTCATGAAGTGCACACCTCATTCTTTTCATCCTGAAAGAGGATGAAGTTGTTTATCCTGACTTGCAACAGTGACATTTATTTTTAAGTAAGGAGAGTGGAGCACTTGATTCATTATTGAAAAGCACTGAAGCTGCTGCTTCTTTTAATTTCAAGGTGAAGGTCTGAAAATAATGCTGCAGAGTTTCTCAGAGCTTTTCTTTCTCAGAATTTTGCAAAGACTTCTGAGACTGCATTAAGCCTCTGTAGCACTGAAAGTCTACTTTCAAACCAATATTAAAGCTATTCTTTCAGGGCAGGTCACATGTCCTCAAGAAACAGTGAACCATCCCACCTTTTAAGTGGTAGCAGAAACACTGGAGAGCTAAACAGATACCAGCATGGCCCAGTGCAGGGATATTTCCTAGATATTTAGCTTGTGATTATATTTAATTTTACAATATACTCAATGTGGAACCCACAAATACTTTTTTTAAGTTCAAAACAAAAATGTCAAGGGAGACTTATTTCAATTTATAGTCCTCAACTATGAAACAACAAGAAGATCTGAGGAAACCAATCTGTGGATCTTTTTTGTTTTGTCTTTTCCTGCTCTGGACTGGAAGTACATATTTCTGGGCACATTTCTGTATAAATGTTACTTCCACTGATAAATCTGATGTGATAATGTGAATAGCTACTAACACACATGTGCACATCTAAATATTTTTCTGTGCTTATGGCTCCTTGTAAATTTTTATAAAGTAAATGCTTCACAATGCACATTTGCATGCCTTAACACCTTTATGTAATTGTTTTTTTTTTGACTGATTATGTTAAGAGCTAATGAGTGTACTGTATCAATCTAATTATGTGTAGAACCAGAGTTGCACATCTGCTCATCCTGCATATATTGTATAAATCTGTAGGTCTGTAAATTGCAAAGATCTGTTAACACCAGTAAATGTGTTGAAATTCAACACAGTGAGAACTTTTTCAAGCCAATAAAAGTTCTGTATTTCCATGATGAACTAGTATCTGTATCGTGTTTTTATCTTCAGTATATTTTATTTGCTGTATCATCTCCAGTGTTTGTTACAAGTAACTGTAACAAATTTAATATATCTTGAAAACTTTCTATTTGTTCTGTAGATCTTTCTCTAGATCTTTTTCTTTGCTTTTTGCTGCTGTGACCTAATTTCCCCAGAGAAAGAGTTTGGTCTTATTTCATCAACTTATCTCTAATATGCAAACAAAAGTTGACTGATCAAGTAATGGTTTATGATTACTACTGATACATTTCTTTGCAGGCATTTTAAACTATAATTAGTGATTCCAATGGAATTCCAGATTTCTTTCCTCTGTTATGGAGAAACAGTGAATCAAAATGTTGGGGTGGCCATCTGTAGCTTGCTAAGTGACCCTAGGAAGGCTGCATGGACATATGGTAGAGACAGTAAACAGCTGGGTTTAATAATGCACTACACATCTGAGATGTCCTGTGATGACACATCAGTGAAAGTCCTTGGGAAATTCTACAAAAAAGGAAAGGATAAAACACTGGGCTGAAACCATACACATAAAATAATCAATAAGATGAAATTCTGTCATAACTTGAAGTGATAAAAGTTCTGTGACTGATTCTCTGGATGCCTTTCCATAAGCTACTAAGGTACCTCACAACTCATGTACATTTTCACTAGATTTACTTTTCTCAGGTTAACTTTTCTAACTGAACAACATTTCACAAAAATGATTAGCTGCAATATACTCTTAACTACTTTTTTTTAGACAATGTTAATGAAGAACATTGTCAGTTTTCCCCATGACACTACAGGGGCACCAGTTTCCTACTATTTTCTTGATCATGAAAATAGTCACAGTGGTTTGACACAGATTGCACTGCATTTAGTAAATAAAAGGTGATACCGATAATGTATTCAAACTGTATTTTTAACTACAATAAACATCAGTTGCAACTATCAAACATCTGCAGCCTCTATGTTAGCTACATTTGTTTTTTTTGCTGCTATCATCATATCACTGCAAATGTCTGGGTGCAACTGTACAGAGCCTCTAAAGATTCTAGCGATGGTTACACCAACTGGTCTTTACTAAGCCTGGTCCTAACTGCTAAGTTGATCTTGTAGTCTTTAGAATGGACTTTACATTGGTTGCACCAGCCAAATATAAGCCTAGTCTTAACTACACCCAGTCTTAATGATGCGCCCGATAGATCAGCTGCGGTTGGTTTTACACATGCAGATGGATTCCCACCACCACATATGTTTAGTACAGTGGTTCTCAATCCTGGTCCTCAGGACCCTGAGTACTTCTGGTTTCCATCCTACTGCCTGTTTAATCGCATTCACCTGGTATTTTAGGTGTAACTCAGTACCTGATTACATGGCTAAAATGAAAACCAGCAGTACTCAGGGTCCCGAAGACCAGGATTGAGAACCACTAGTTTAGTAGATACGGGCCCTAGTGACACAAATATACTGTTTGACAGGAACAGTGTAGAACGTCACCCTGAGAATTGAGTTATTTCCTTTGCTTTGATCTCAGCCATGAATCTTTAGTGTCTCTTTAAGGT
The DNA here is from genome assembly GCA_900302535.1 of Neoniphon sammara. Classification (NCBI taxonomy): domain Eukaryota; kingdom Metazoa; phylum Chordata; class Actinopteri; order Holocentriformes; family Holocentridae; genus Neoniphon; species Neoniphon sammara. The sequence goes on from OMKZ01027586.1 coordinate 15,045, forward strand.
TTGAGGTCCTGGTATCTTGTAATCTGCACTGCACTCTGTTTAAAATCAAAAGTAATTTCAGCTGTGTGACAGCCCTCTCTCTAGGTCTTTCTTTCAATCTTTGTCCTTTAGGACCTGGCTTCCAGCAGTTAGAGGGCCATGAGGGTAGTTGGCTGCACCTTGGGAGGGAGTGGCTCCAGGGCCAGTTGTTCAAAAGGTAATCCAATCAGATTTTGGATAATGGATTGGATCAAGTCTTGAAAATGGGTTGTTCAAAACCAAAACCGGATTCTGAAATTGGATTAGATCACGTAATCCAATTTTGGTTTTAATCCAGATCAAACCCTCAGTTTGTCATTTTTTAATAGGATTGGGATAACTTTGATCCAAAAAATCAGGATTATTCTGATCCCAGCAGTTTGGTGGATTCAGGTTGGATTTCAGGAACAAAATGTGATTTAAATTAAATTCTAACTGTTCAAATAAATAACATTTATCATGCAGTAGATATACATTTATTTATTGATATTTCAATTGATTTTCAGACCATACAATTGAAATTATAGACAACTTCACACAATAGACCAGTAAGGTAGAAATAAAATAATGCTCTCAAAAGCTGTCAAACCAAACAAAAAAGGATTCAATTCTAACTCTAATTGGAAACGTATTATTTACAGACACATCAAAAAAATCATTGTTCAAAAATAGTTCCTGACAATGGCATCCCTTACTGCATGTCCAGTCACTCTCTCATTCTGAGAGGAAGTCGGAGGTAGTTCTTCCTTTTCAGCTGGCTCAGGTGCATCACTGACCTCAGAGAGGGACATTCCACTTTGTTGCAATATTGTGCAGGACAATACAAGCAAGTATTATGTTGCACGCTCCTTGGGGTTCCACTTGCAAGTAGCCTCTTCAGAACTTCATTTAAACGCTCAATAGCACATCTTGTTTTGGAATGAGCAGTGTTGAAGCGTGCCTGCTCAGGTGTGCTTGGTGCAAGAAAAGGGGTCATCAGCCATGGTAGGAGTGGATAGGCACTGTCTCCTAAGATTATGCCATCTGGTCGGTTGGTCTGGAGCCCTCTGTATAGAGCGCTTTCCCTCAGGATACAGTTTGTGATGAGGAGGTCAGCATCACCCACAAGTTGTATGTTTATGCTGTGCCTTCCCTTCCTGTTTATGTACTCCCACTCTCTCTCATGGGGGGCTTGTAAAAACACGAGTGCAATCGATAACCCCAATAG
>OMKZ01027587.1:0-24491 GCA_900302535.1 Neoniphon sammara
TAAAGACTTAACATAGCTAAGCATAAATGACTCCTGTAGACTTGAAGTCTGCAGGAGTCATTAGCCTAGCTCCATCAAAGTGAAAAAATAAACCTTACAGCAACTCTGAATCTGTCTTATTTACACAATGTATCATGCGTATTTGAAATACACATCTTGGAATTTTTATTATTAGCTGCAACCAGCAGTTCTATAGGTTGCTCCGTCAGTCGGTCAGTCCATAAAAATTTCGTCACCCTGTGGCGGCCACAATTTTCACTGTAGGAGGCTGAAATTTGGCATGGAGATCAAGGGTGTGGGTGTGAAGGTGTGTGTTCGTGCCAAATGGCAAAAAGGGGGCATGGCAGTAGGAGTGGCCTATAACAAAGAGGCGCATAACTTCTAAACGGATTCACATAACATGGCCAAACTTTGTAGATAGACACAGACACGTGCGCACACACACACACATAGTCAGACATACACATACTGACACAGACATTGGTGATGGTTTGCCCTGCCCCTACCCTTTAGCCATGCCCCTTTTCATAGCTCATGAACCATTTGTCATAGACTCTTGTGGGAGGCATCGCTGAACTCAGTAGAGAGTTCCTGTTTTATTGGTGTGGGTTAGCCCTGCCCCCTATACTTTTGCCAAGCCCCCTGTCATAACTTATGAAGCACTTGTAGACTCTTGTGGGAGGCATTATTGGACTCTGCAGAGATTCCCTTTTCAGTGGCGTAGGTTAGCCCCACCATCTCGTTCTGTTGGTCCATAAGTTCATTGGTCCTCAAAAATCTTTCTATTCACTGGTCCACAAAGCTGTGCCCTTTAGCTACTGCAGTTTTCTACCTATAAGGCTGAAATTTGCCATGGAGGTCAAGTGTTTGTGAAGTTGTGTGTGTGTGTGTGTGAATGCATGCACGCATGGATGCATGCACATACGTGGTTGCAGCTGTTGACAATTTGCGCTTGTTTTTAAAAAATGAGAGTTGTTTTAGGAGAAGTTAGACGGTAGGAACTATGGATAGTAGGAACTATAACCACTGAACATATGTGTCCAGCGGTTATAGTTACTACCATCTAACTTCTCCTAAAACAACTCGTTTTATAAAAAAAAATTCCAAGACGTGTATTTCATTACCATATAATATACGATACATTGTGTAAGTAAGACAGCTTCGAAGTTGCTGTAAGCTTTATTTTTTCACTTTGATGGAGCTAGGCTAATGACTCATGTAGACTTCAAGTCTTTATGCTAAGCTAACACAAAATGCTACCCATAGGAACCAAAGCAATAGATGTACGGAGGTGAAAATGGTATCGAAGATCTTGTCTCACTCTGGGTAAGTCGGAAAAATGGTATTTTGCCCAAAACATAGGAGTATTCCTTTAACAAACAGATGTTTACACATAGATGAAAACAAAGGCAAAAAAGAAAAAAAAAGGAAAAAGGGAAATGGAGACACTTTTCCAAAAGGTAACACCCACCAAATCAAACATGTGGCATTTAAGATCCCAATCACACAGTGGAGGCAGGGGTATGGAGAAGTCTCTTTTGTACAAACAATGCTGCTGAAATTCATCATGAATAATGGTTTGGTCTTAGAATCACAAAGTCACACCCTGCCAGATATTATCAAAGCAATATCTCATGGCTGTATGCTGACACTAACACTGTATGTAAAAAGTAAAAGTGGTCATATGTTTGACCCACCATTTTCTCTCCTCTTCCCAACGCTCTGTCAATGTTCCTTCAATGTTGTGGCTTACTGGTGACTAGCCGGTAAGTAGGCCACATGATTGACCTGCACAAGTGTGGAGCTGCATTTGTTGAATACCGTACGACATACTTTTATACCTCAGCAAGCCTACAGAATACAGTGTCAGCAGCATATTAAACTCCAGCACACGTCACTCTCATCTCACTGATGGAATCTAACTTTACTAGCTATGTCAGGATAGGCTGAATCAGTCAACACAGTTCATACAGCAACTGATGTTAGATTGACTGTGCTTTCACACTCTGAGCAACTTTGAGCTCTATTCTGACCAGTTATGGGTCAGAATTGTGGGGCCAGAGGCTCCGATTTTATCTCTGTTTTGATCTGCAGCTACAGCATTGAACAGTCAAAAAATGTATTTTTGCTTTTGTTACTATTTTGATGAGTTATCAAAGCTAGCAGATATTTCCAAAATAAGGCTGGTAGGGAAACAAGGATGTCTGTTAATGGCCAGTGATCACAAAAATTCAGTTGTGGCCACCCTCTCAGCTAACAGAGCTTGTTGAGCATCCACATATTGGCAGAGCTTTTCTGGTCTCTCACTTCTTTAGGAAATGAATGGACTTCTGGTGACTTGTTGATTGTGTTGCTCATAGTTTGAACACAGTCAGTTACATTTTGTTGGATGAACTGCCATCAGATGAGCACATAGCACACTAAGAATTATAACCAAAAAAACATCATATCACATCAGCTACTCTAACATTATTTGGAATTGTTGCATGACGTTGTGTGCATTTTGTTGTGCGACAGAACATGTTATATGTCCTGTTTCCCTCTGGCCAATACTGTTTTAGCAATGGAGGTCTTTCATGGGGAGTTCAGGTAATGGGGTGGTGAATGTTGTCTTAATGTGTGTCCGTGTCAGTGTATCAGTACATGTCACGTGTCTGCGTGCATTTGCATAGACAGTATTCATTTGTGTTTGACATTGACATTGGTTTGGTCCATTGCATGCATTGCTGTGTAGCTACATTCATGCACCCATCTGTCATGGCAACGCATCTGAATGAACTTGAGCCAGGCGTGGACTGAGCCCTGTTAATTCCCTGCACCTGTCATGCACAGCTCCGACGTCATGGCCACCTAGGACACTTTGAGGACACTGACTTAAGCTGCAGCTGAAACTAAAAACCAGACACAAATTTGAGTGCCAACAAACCAAATATAAATTACCATAACTTTTCTAGACTTAACAGATTTAAATCATTGGTTTTGATGAAAATAATTTGGAATCACTCAAGCTTTTTTAAACTGTAATTTTTGATAATATAATAGTCCAAAGGTTATGTTTGATGTGAGAGCCTAAAGTTGTACAAGTTTTATCAGTTGAAACAGTGACAGTAGTGTTCACAGCTGATGAAAGGTGTTAGATAAGAGGTTCCAGCTCAGCATGTTAAAGCCTTTTATAATGACAGGCACTGTTATGCAAGTGTGTGATCTATATATTCCAAAGTAAGCAACAGTGATGCATTGTAGTACAGTGACCCAAAAGGCCAATTTTAATCAATAAGAGGTGAAATGAAAAGGTTGTGACTGCTGACTCTACTTACTCCATCAACAGATAATCCAGAAGCCCACCCACGAACTGAAGCAGCAGTTGGCCAACTACTCCAAGCGTGTGGCCGGGTCTGTGACTGAGCTCATACAGGCCGCTGAGGCCATGAAAGGTATTACCATCCTTATCGTATTCTGAAAATAACATTTTGCTTTTACAATGTAGCTATTAGGCAAAACAACAAAATCATAGAATAAGAGGCATTGAGAACAATTCTTAAATCAGAGGAGGAAAACAGATGAGACATACACACAACAGCACACACCTACGTGCACACACACAGTCCCACAGGTCACACAGCATTCCCAAGAGCATGAGATAAGCCCTTTGTCTTCACGTTTAACTTTGTTTTTAGTCAGTATTAATGTCAAAAGCAGGTCAGTAAGGCTAGTTTAGCATTTGTTTTTAAAAGAATACTGCAACATTTTGGGCAAAATACCAGACTTTTTCAGACTTAGTCAGACTGTAAAAAATGTTCGATGCTATTTTCACCTCTGTATATCCAGTGGTTTGGTTCCGATGGGTAGCATTTCATGTTAGCTTAGCACTTGACTTTCTCCTTCAGGGGATCAATAAAGACAGCTCTTATAAAAACTTGAAGTCTACAGGAATCATTAGCCTGTCTCATCCACCCAAGGTATCATGTATTTGAAATACACATCCTGGAATTTTTTTTTTTTTTTAAATGAGTCATTTTAGGAGAAGTTAGATGGCAGGAACTATAAACGCTCAGCGGTTTTAGTTCCTACCATCTATAGTTCCTACCGTCTAACGACTCTTTTTTTTTAATACACATGATGCACCATGTGAACAAGACAGTGTCAGAGTTGCTGTAAGGTTTATTTTTTTCACTTTGACAGAGCTAGGCTAATGACTCCTGCAGACTTCATGTCTTTATGCTAAGCTAACACGAAATGCTACCCATAGGAACTGACACATTGTGAGTCTTTCTGCACATATACATTCAAGACACATACTATGAACATTATTATTACAATAACTGTCACCACTCCTTTGCACATTGTGGTACTTTGCACACTTACACCACAAAAGCACATCTTCTTCACAGCTTCAGTCTGGGTAGTCGGAAAAAGGGCATTTTACCCCAAAACACTGGAGTATTCCTTTAAGCATAGGCAACAGCCTTTTATTTGAAAACAGTGTTCCTGAGATGCATACCAAATGAAGAATGAGATTCACTTTAATGAGACAGGCCCACTCTGTGGACAGCCTCTCAACCTGTACCTGGATGTGTTCCCATCCACATATCAAACAGCAGCCTGTTCAAGGCTTGAAATGGCATTGAAGTTTGTGTGAACATGTGTACTTATGATGGATGTAATGATTGTTTCCATTGATACATCAATTTCAAATATATCAGTATATATATCATATCTGCATTAATGGAAAAAAGGTGATTATTAAACCAGTGTCGCAAGTATCATTTTAAAAAGTGATTAAATTTAAGAAGGTAGGTCAGCATTAGCTCTCCAAGTAGCTTAACAAGCACATTTACACATAGACAAAGCGGCCCGAAATGTGCAGTAATCTTCTAGTCTATATCACCAGCCATCATAATATATTTTCATCCACACACATGTCCACATGCCCACCTACCTTGTCAACCAGTGAAATGGCTCAGTCTATCCACTTTGACTCAGTCTTGCCGCCTTATGTGTCTTTACTATGGAAATGAAAAAGCCATCATGGTGACTAAACTCCAGTAAAGTAAGTTGTCCATGGCGTTCCTCCTGTGCAGCTGGCGTAGGCTCCGGGCAGGGCAAATGCAGACTTAAAATGTGGTCGGAGCCTCCAGCCATATTTTAAGTCTGCATTTGCCCTGCGATTTGCTCTGTGGTATTGAGTTAATATATCATGCTTTCTGTTTCCTTGACTGGTCTGTATTTGGTCACATTTAACCATGGATAATACTTCTTTTGGATAACTTGTACGCAACTCTGTTGGAAAGGTCAGCTGTTTTGCTTTTTGTGTTGCAGGTACAGAATGGGTGGACCCTGAAGATCCCACCGTCATTGCAGAGAACGAGCTTCTGGGAGCAGCAGCAGCCATTGAAGCAGCTGCCAAGAAACTGGAGCAGCTGAGACCCAGGACCAAACCCAAGGTGAGATGACTTTTCCACCAGGAACAGAATTTACTATACCCTGTACCTCAGCTTCTGTCAGACATATTATCCTAGCTCATTCCTTGGGTTGCATTGCTTGGGTGTATTGCCATTACAAGTACATGTGTAATGCTTGGGTTATCACCTCATCACCACGTGATTGATATCCAGCTATGAAGGTTAACTTGGAGCCTTTACTTGAGAAAGTTAGGAATGTATCAGTAGATGGACACCACTTAACCTCTCCTTATATGCAAAGGCTAATGTGCCACCCCCAAATTCAATTACATCCTACAGTCACAAGCGATTACAGTCCCGGGTAAATACTTTCATGAATATGACAGACTGTGCTGTTCCTTTGGAATGGGCTAGTATTCATTAGAAACATTTTAGAAAACAGGTTGATCAGTGAGGCTTATGCCGGGATCCGACTACACAATATTTTTGTCTTTGACAAAGGTCATTATGTCAGATCTAACGAACACAGTGCCATAAACTCTTGCCGTGTCTTGGTCAGGTGACTGGCAAGACTACACGTATGAGCCCACCAATAATGTCACATCTTATTTCATGATCACGCACAAGTTCCCACGGCTGTGGATGCGCTCCGTGGTGGCACGGAGAGAACAGTATGGGCTGTCAATACTTGAAACAGAACTTGAGGTAATGAATGTTTGAACATTACATAGATTTCAGTTTCGTTGTCCGACCTGACAGCAGCCACCTCAGCATCCTTCCTCCTCTTGGAAAAGTTTGTTCAAGTGACCTGACTGCGCTCTGGAGAGAGCACCTGGTTGGTGAATGCTGAGGAACACGTCGTTGGAGATGTCATACTTGGCGTGTCAAGACAAAAAAACAATCTAACATGCTAGACTTTTCATCAGGGTGTTGTGGCGCGTCCCAGATGCTGTATAACAGGTCGCTTAGCATGTCAAACTACACAGGTATGGACGCCCAATTGTCACTCATAATCGGCCACAACGCTGGTAATTTTCCAGCCACAACAAAATCGTCTCAAAATCAGGCTAGGTTCGTGTAGTCTGATCCCAGCATTAGGGGTACCTAGTTTACTAATTTACATCTTTGCTGTCTGGTAAAGTGGTCCCTTCCCCCTGAAAGAGTCCCCCCTTGATTCATTATTGAAGCAGATGTTTGATACCCCTCTGAAGAGGGGTATCAAAAATTCTACATTTTGACCGATTTTTGAATGCAACCTCAGGTATCTGGTATAACTCTCTATTGCGCATAGGGAAAGCTCCTTTCTTGGAAAGAGTGAGCACAAAGTGGTGTTTTGGTATTGGTGGCCTTTATGATGGTCATTCTAACACCTACAGAACCAGTATAATCTGCATACTAAGGAGCTTTGGCGTTACTTACAGATATGTAGCCTTATGAAAACAACATTCAGGGCTTCCAGGTCTCCACAGTGGTCTGAGACCCTTTCTCGGATCCGTTTTATTTTTTAGGTCATGTAGTGTCATAATTTTACTGTCTTTTACTGTCTGCTAGCAGTCTTCCCAAAGTAGTTTGGAAAACTGATTTAAACACCTCATTCTCTGATGAGGAATAGAATGTAATAATAATTTTGAATAATAGGCATGAGCTCCATATGAGATTAATTCAGTTTAAGATAACCAACATAAGTGTATTAAAACAATAATTGGTCCTCTTTTGCCCTTGCTTATTCTTATTTGGAGACCCCCCTGTTATAAAAGAAGCAATCCCCTCAGTACATATAGAATGGGTCCAAACAGCTCTTATGTTAGGCAGAAGGCTGTTTGTCCAACAGTGGAAATCAGCCTATGTTCCCATGTTGATAGAGTGGCATACTCTTTTAAATGAAGTACTATCATACAAACATGTGTCATTCAAGTGTCATTACTTATGAATAATATGGATAGGTACTAGGCTTGTGGCAGTGGTTAGTAATACCAGTGAAATACGGTATGCAATTTCATACCAATGTTAAAACAGTCACTCGGGTATGCTAGCCATGCATACCAGAGTTGTATGTGTGAGTGCAAATTCATGTTTACTCTGACCAGGGAAACTTAAACTATGTTCTGTAGTCTAACTTGTAAGTGAGTCTATGTAGAGACTAAAAGTTGTATTATTATTCATGTACCTCCTTATTTCTTCTGCCATATCCCACTATACTGTGAAATTATTAAACACAATGCCAAACAGGTCTGCAATTGCTTTTGTTATGTTTCTGTTTAACTTATTTTATCTTGTTCTAAGAAAAATCTCAATAAAAGGCACAAAAAAGATGCTGATATCCAATAATTTATTGCCAAAGAACACTAAAACTTGCTCCAGCTACTTTCATGCTGTAGATCATAATCCCTATTGCAAGGTCCACATGTATAAGGATGTGGAGTTTTGCATATACAAATCATCCACAGATCATTATGCGGTGTAAGGCAAATGCAACATGTTTACTGTGTAAAACAATTGTTTCTTCTTCGTAAACAGGAAGCAGATGAGAGCCTGAACTTTGAGGAGCAGATTCTGGAGGCAGCCAAGTCCATTGCAGCTGCCACTAGTGCCCTGGTCAAAGCTGCTTCCGCAGCTCAGAGGGAATTGGTTGCTCAAGGAAAGGTACAGCTGAACTGCACTGGTAGAATAAACACACTTTGATGAAAGCTGATTTTCTCAGATTCAGGGTGCTTCTTTGAACATTCAGACCAGTTCTTACCACAGAGCTACCAGTATACAACACTACCAGCCTCTTCTGTAGGTACTGGCTCTATACAACTTGCCATGAAGACATATGAGCCCCAGAAACAAATTAATTGGTTAGATTTGGTTTACACAACAAAATTTATAAAAAATAAATAAATACATAAAACCAGATACTTTTTGTATCAATATTAAAGTTTCACTACGCAAAAGGGTCGATTGAAGTGAGACCCTTTAGACTCAACAGACAAAAATCATGGAAGAAGCACTTAGTTTGAAGGTTGAGTCTACATGAGTCTACTCATCATCAGACCAACTTATTGATAGATTACGCCCTCATTCTACATTTTTGTCAGTGAGTCTACAAGGTCCTCATTTCAACCAATGCTCGACAATTATGCATAGTTCACCATTAGATTTTGTATACATGTGTCACAGCTTGCGGGCAAATAATATCAAAGATAAATATTGACCAGTCAAAATCCTTCTGAAATCCCTGAAAGATGTGGATTTACTGATTGTGTGTGGTTTGTGTTGATACGTTTTGTTGAAGTATATTTGTAAATACCACATACTTCTATAATCTTGCTTTTACTTGTGTAAAATATCCATGAGTACTTAGGAGAACGATCATGATAACCAAGCCATTTTGATTCTGAGAAAGGTTTTTTCTTGATCTGCTACAGGTCGGCGCTATCCCAGCCAATGCAGTGGATGATGGGCAGTGGTCACAGGGGCTCATTTCAGCTGTAAGCATCTATCCAGAAGCTTTATTATTATATCTTCAATTTTAGTAGTGAAACATTGCCTCACTATCTGTCTCCCTCAATTCTTAGGCTCGAATGGTTGCAGCAGCAACTAACAACCTGTGTGAGGCAGCTAATTCTGCAGTGCAGGGTCATGCTAGTGAGGAGAAGCTCATATCATCAGCCAAACAGGTGGCAGCTTCCACTGCTCAGCTCCTGGTGGCATGCAAGGTCAAGGCTGACCAGGACTCACAGACCATGAAGAGGCTACAGGTCAGTACTCCATAATACTCAACACACTTACTCATTCCCACTTTTCTGTTATAAGTGTCTATGTGCCAGGTTTGAAATTTGGTCCCACGTAAGTTGCTTTGACTTTACTGTTCTATGCCTTCCATCTTTTTGGCTTGGATTTTAGTGTTTTTTACCTATATGTTTTACTTGCTGAAGAAATTTTGACCATTGGACCATTATAACTTTTAATAACTGGATGCTATCCTATGGCATTTGGCCTGCCCACAGTCTTAGCTAGGTTTCTTTATATCTTGGCAACTAGCTAAGTTCTTTAACTGTATTACTTTTACATCCTGAGAGACGCTATTCCCATGTCATGGTTTCGGCTTGAAAGACATGGTAAGAGTAAAGAAGAAACAAGCAATCTTGAAATTTAATGGACTTTAATCACCCCATCCCTTAGTCCTGGGTTTCCACTTGAGTGACTGGACTGCTACAAGGTTTGTCGCCGATCTCATCAACAATGGCCGTAGCAGATGAAATCTCTAACATTAGGTCTCAGCTCTCCTTTATTAAACATCTCAAAAGTGAACTCCTCCAGCAGCAGATGCTGGTCCGTGACCACTTAGAACCTCCTTAGAACACCTGGAAGCAGCCCTCCAAATGCCGGTGGCTGTCACTGGCTCGCTGAGAAGGGTCCTCCTGACTCTTCAAGGTAAAAGGCAAACACAGAAGAATTTCTCTTCCTCTCCTTGGCCCTTATGGGCCGAGGGGATGTGACAATGCTGATGCTCTGCCACAATCCAGCCTGTAAGCCTGTGCCCGTGGCTCCAGTTCTTTTGAGTGGCTTGCCTGGTTCCACCTCCAAGGCTGGCTCTCCTGGGAGCAAGTGTCCTTCTCTCTGTCCTGTCCTTCTCTCAGCCATGAACAATTCCCTTGTGGTCAGCAAGATGGATGGTGTCACCACCAACACTGGCCCCTCCACTACCAATCCTGCAAACCTAGCTCTTTACATTGGCAGTTCCGTCAGTGTACCATAGTTCCTCCTAGTTGATGATTCTCTGATAAAATTTTGCTGAAATTCCCAATGGGATTACATACTGTCTATCTTGTGCAAAAGTTTTGAATCCAGTTGAATTTGTCCCAGTTCTCAATGACTGCCATCCCATCATCCATCCATATAGTAAATACAATATAGTAAATACATTTTGGGACCAGTGACATTAAGCTCAGTCAGTCAGTTAAGTTCCTATATGAATTTGAGACTATGGTGGTTACTAATGAGGCATGGGAAAGCTGTGCATTTTGTCAGGTCCATTTCCCACAGAGAGAAAAGGCTCAGAAAATGTAAGTCCTTCATAGCTTGCATCACTAGTTGTGTAATTTCTGTATTGCACCTGGTTATGATCTTCTTATGCACATATTCCTATTCAATAGTTTTTTTTAAAACCATTCATCACTCTATAATTAATGTACTGTACACATTTATCACTTATTCTGTTTATATTCCCCTCTATCTGTTCACCTTGCACTTTACACTTGCACTTTACTATTTACACTTCTATTAGCACTAGTTAGATGCTAAACTGTATTTTGTTCCCCTGGTGCTTGTACAGTGTGCAGTGACAGCAATAGTTAAATCTAATGTAATCCTATCTAATTTCTTTCAGTGATTCACCTGTTGTGGGAACCATGTTTTGGTTTATTTTATATTCTCAGAAATTCTAGCTTGGTTCACACAGCCTTGGTTCAAAGATATGCCACAACAGAGAAATTTGTGTCTTTGTCTCCTGCCTCCTGAAGAATTAAATGCACTGGAGAAAAGGCAATAAGCTGGGGTCCAAAAATAGGTTGGAGTCTCAGCTTCTAGGTGACATCCCTCATCTGTACAACTGCCACATCAGGATTAGGCTGGTCTATATTTACCACAAGTTAGAACAGCCCTTTATCTTTGGCTGTATTATTTATAGAAAACATAGCCCTTGGAGTCTGGGCACTAGTTTTAGAACTTATTTGTACATTGCACAGAGATAAGGCATTGTCGAAAGATTGCTGAAAGATTGCATTAGAAATCAACATAGCCAAACCTGAACGAACCAAGTGTACAAGAGCCTCTCACCTTAACAAATTACACTGAAAAACCTGATTCCCTCTTAGAATATGTCTACCAAGATAATCCATTAGAGTAGCTTTGACCATCGTTTCCAGTGTGTAACAGATGTTGTCAGTTCCTACAGACATAGCATAAAAACTACAAGTATCCCTTCTCACCCCACCCACCCAGAAATAATATATCTAAGGCTGGGTGTATGCCAGCAGTTTGCACACCAGCCAGACTAGGTCATCTCATATTCTCCGATTCAATCAGTAGTGACTTATCTCCTCCTCTTCTGGGCTTGCAGCTGCCACTTGGTTAATTCCCATATATTTGTGTCTACAGTATCTCTGGAAACAATTTAGCTTGGAAATGTTGCATCCATCACTGAAAACATTAGCCTTGATTACAACTACAAGAGCTTGTACACTTTATACTTATTAATAATTACTCAGTGTGCTGAGTAATTTTCATTCAAATTCGCCCTCAAACCCAGTTACATGGGGAAGTAGGGCTATTTGCAATAGCCCTACTTCCTTGCAATTTTTCCATATTGACTTCTATCTTCTCATTTGACTCATTTGAGATGGGTGTTAAGACTAATTCTGTTAGTGTAATGCTCAAACACATTCATGAAGATTCACTTTAATTCCTTTAATGTGACGTTAAATATGTGTTATCTGGTTTTATATGGCATTAGCTGAAAAGCAGCTGAAAATCCATCCATTCTCTGAACGGTAGCAGAAGCACCTAGTGAAGATGTGTAAGATAAGGGGGGAGGGGTGGATGTCCCACAAAGAGATAGAACCTCATTGGCATTTTGAACAACTAGGCTGCCTATTGGTGACCCGTGGCACAAAGATTATAATACATTAGTACCAGTGTGGTCTTTTGCATTTGCCAGCAGCTGGTGCATTTCTAAGGAGGGCTGGATAGGATTGTGTTTTGTCAGGGCCAGACTACCAGTGACATTCCAGCCAGAGATGAATCATAAGAGGGGGATTTGATGGTGACTGGCTAGCTCCACCCTTTGCAACACCTTGTCTGATTTCTCTCTACAGAGCCTCAAAAGGAGAAAAAAAGCCCACTCTTTGTTTAAAAGTTGTTGCCAAATGAGGTGAATGCTACAACTAGCAGTTCCTCATTGCCTTTTAAAGCAGCCACTGAGCAAGAAAAAAAGAATACTGTTATGGTTGAACCATTCCCCTCCTAGGACTTGTGTTTGTGATCAGTAGCGTTGATAAATCTGGTCCTCAAACTCTGCATGAGTCTGAGTCCAAGTTCCCTGAAAGCCAAAACCATTAGAAACTAGATGAGTGCACTCAGTAGAGTGCACATCTCCGCCAAGCATGTGTGGCGACAATGTCTATATAAAGATAGTTTTTGCTTTGTGCCGCAACTCATTGTAGAGAGGCTGAGGGGTTTTCCATGATCTTGTCCGTCGTCTAAAGACCTGAGAAGATTAGGCAAATTAGTCCGCTGACATATGAAACAGCGACAGCTGTTCTACACACATTTTTTACAGTGGTGAAGCATCAGGCTTTTGAGCATATTTTAACCCCCGCTTGTTGACAGATCCCATCAGCCTCTGACACTTTTTACAGTGTTGTTCTCCTGTGTGTCTGCTCTGTGTTCTGTTGACTTTCTTCATCAGCAGTGTGTTTCATAAACTCACCCAGAAAACACAACGCACGTCGTGGAATTTTTCACCTGCCATCGGAGCAAACATGGCCACAATAGGATAACAAAAATAGCCTTTTAGGCTTAAAGGCCCAGTAGCATGCGGAGAGAGAGAGAGAGAAGAGAGAGAGAGAGAGATAGACAAGAGAGTAAGAGAGCACCATAGGGACCCAGTAGGGAGAGAGCAGCGCCTGGTCGAGCAAGCTAGACAATGAATCAGGTGAGGGAGCGGAGGTAGTGAGAACAAATGTCTTTCAGAGTTTTTCACTGCAACCACAAGAGGTTCTTCCTCATACAGTCATAACTGCGCAACATATTTTAGGCTGATAGGCCTAGTAGTTTGCGAGATTAGGCACGAATAGACAGACACACGGAAACACGCGTCTAAACGTATGATCTCCTGATGGAGATAACTATTAGAAAGGTCAAGTGGACACAAGATTTGCTTAAGTTTTTATCTAATCTGATTTTATATCGAAAGTAAGTCCGTGCAAGCACTTATTAAATAACTGAAGACTTGAATTTGTCATCCTTACTCAGTCCATTTTGCCATCCCACAGGCTGCCGGAAATGCTGTCAAGAGAGCCTCTGATAACCTTGTGAAGGCAGCACAGAAAGCAGCCTTTGAAGCTCAAGACGACCAGGCTGTGGTGGTCAAGAGTAAGATGGTGGGCGGTATTGCTCAGGTAAATATATGAAAGTGAAGAGATGAAAGAAATAACATGATGGCACTGAAGTGGAAGTTCTTGTTATGTCTGGATCTGTATTTGAAGTTGCTTTGAGATGTTGCTTCAGTGCATTGACCATCTCTGTTGTATTGCAGATCATTGCAGCTCAGGAGGAGATGCTCCGGAAAGAAAGGGAATTGGATGAGGCCAGGAAGAAGCTGGCCATGATCAGACAGCAGCAGTACAAGTTCCTGCCTTCTGAGCTGCGGGAGGATGGGCAGGATCAGTGAGAGCATATGCCCACATACACATTTCTCTAACACAGTAGTAACAATCAGATCCTCAGGGCCTCACCCCAGATATTTTTAGAGAAAGGGAAATCTTAAGGTATTATGCTTTAGTACAGCAATATCATTTGGCAAATTGACAAAGAATATCTAGGGGGTATAAGATAGAAAAGATGCATCGTGGTGTTTATTTTTAACATGTTTTCATTGTTTCATTTTCATATGTTTATGACCATAGTAGTGCAACTTATTCATTTGGTAATGCAAAAAATGTATGCAAGATCTTTAGGTAACTGTGCTTTTAACCATAAACATTTAATATAATATCTGGGTCCTATAAGTTACTCTTTATGTGGGTTGCATGTCTTCACTGTGTACACACTGTGCTCCTTGGTAAATTCACAAAGTCCTGCCAACAAGTGATGCTAGCTTTTACCATTAAAACAAGTTTCCAACAGTTATTCTGCTCACACAAACAGAGACAGATACATAGATACATAATATGAGAATGATAACTGTTGGAAATGTTGATGGGACAACAAAGAGGATGTTTGTAAGTGATACTTGAATGTGCAAATAGGGTCTTGCCCTTAACAAATGCAGCACTTCAGTCAGATGATAAAAATTATGCTGTTATCTGTGTGTGTTTGTCAAGACACATACTTTGTTTTTATCTGAACTAAATACACTGAACTGCATTTTGTTGTAATTTGCACCAGAGCTGCAATGATTTACTTTGCAATGAAACAAATCAGAGGGGAAAAACATATATTTTTAAAAAATAGATTGAGTTATTAAATGTGTTTAAATGGTATCTTCTATTAAATTTCTATATTAATAAAATCTCTAAGTTTGTTTATATCAATATTTGGACTAATGCAGTTATTTCAGATTAGACTGAATTTGATGTCTTGTTTATTTCAAGATCATTAAGCCATATATTTTATTTTATTTCAGGATGTTGCAATTTGAATCATGAATGACTTTCTCTGGGTGCTGCTTATTGGTTAGGTTCTTAAAGATATAGACTGTAATTGACAGAGATAGTAATTGACAGCAATATTTTTTTGTGTGCAGTAATTTTTGTTATCACAATACAATCCTCTTATGCCCATGCTTCATATGTAATGTTTTGGGTTCCCTGTTTATTCCTTACCTATAATTGTCTTTATCACTGCCAGAGGCCTCATTTTAACCACTGTTGTTTCTACACATCAATGAATAAAAAGCCCCAACATAATGTATTTTCCAAATGTATTTAACTGTCAACATTTACGCATTTTAAGTGCACTTATTTTGTTCAGCATAAGAGAATTTCATAAGAATCTACTTTTATACACATTTTTCTCTTGCATATTGTTGTTATCTTTTCTTAACAAAAGCATGGCACAGCAGTATGCCAAATATAAAAAAGTGTGCAAGTTTGTAGTAATCATACTAAGTTTCAAGGTGTTTTTTTGTTGTTTTATTTTCACATTTTTACTTAAATGTTATAAAATTACTGCTATGATAGTACCACCTCCTTGGCACTGCAAAAGACATTTATGGTCAATAAAGCTGATTTTCCTTGACAACACTGCCTCAATTTTTAACAGTTTCATTTTCACTGTTCATCCGCCTGTTACTGAGAGAAGTGTAAGTTTAAGATTAAACCACCTTAAGGATTTCTCTTTAAAAATTGTGTATGTCACACAAGATGAAAAAAGAAACTTATATTTGACTTTTAATGTAGTTAAATAAAGGTTTATTGACCCTGGTTAAAGGAATACTCAGTGTTTTGTCCAAAATAGCCTTTTTCCAACTTACCCAGACTGAGACAAGATGTTGGATACCATTTTCACCTCTGTATGTCCACTGCTTCTGTTCCAATGGGTAGCATTTGTTGTTAGCTTAGTATAAAGACTTGAAGTCTACAGGAGTCATTAGCCTAGCTCTGTCAAAGTGAAAAAAAAAAAACGTACAGCATCTCCAAATCTGTTTTATTTACACAGTTTATTGTGTATTTGAAAAATACACTTTTTTTTTTTTATCTTAGATGGTTGGAACTATAGATGGTAAGAATTATAACCATAGTCCCTACCATCTAACTTTTAAACAAATCTCATTTAAAAATAAAAAATCGAAGATGTGTGTTTCATTACTGTATAACACATGGATACATTGTGTAAATAAGGCAGCTAGGTTTATTTTTTTCACTTTGACAGAGCTAGACTAATGACTCCTGTAGACTTCGAGTCTTTATGCTAAGCTAACATGAAATGCTACCCATAGGAACCGAGCCAGTGGACGCACAAAGGTGAAAATGGTATGGGACATCTCAGCCTGGGTAAGTCGGAAAAAGGGTAGGCTATTTTGCCCAAAACGTTGGGAGTATTCCTTTAAATTAGAGCGGTCAAATTAACGAGTAAATTTCGATTAGGCCTAATTAATTAAAAAAATAACGCGTAAATAAAATAATGCAAATTAACACATATATTATGTAATGTTTATGTTAAATAATGAGGCCTATACCGATGTTACTGTAAGTTGCTGTGTGTTGAATAATACCTATATCACCAAATAACCACCGTTGCATTTTGCCACAACGTTAGTCATTACAGGGTTCAGACGCTCTGACAAACCGGCTGGAGCGGTCGCTGTGGCTCTGAGAGAGCACCTCAGGGTGCCACTGACACCACAGGAGTCAATCCAACGCACCTCTCTGACCCCGTGAGTCGCAAAATTGCAACCGGTCAGTGCGTCAGTTGTCATGCATTTAAATAGTAATCTATGTTAAATAGTTAAAAACACTGTTATGGCCACATAACAGTGGCCATAACATAAGTGATAAGCTTAGGCCTATGTTAAATAATTTTTTAAAAAGTTCTGGCTACGTTTTAGGCTCAGTGATAGGCCTATTTTTCATTGAGAAAAAGTATTTGGAAAAATGATTGGAAATAAAACGATTGATTTCTAATGCCACCTTTTACATTTTCCATTCAATGCTTTACCCGTGTGCCACAATGTTTGAGTTTAAATATCTTCCTCTGAGGGCTTTTCCAAGCAATTATTGATGTGATTACTTGCATTAATTCGATTAATTAATCAGCATATCACGTGATTAACGCGATTAAAAATGTTAATCGACAGACAGCCCTACTTTAAATAAGTTAAATTAAAAGTAAAGTTGCCCCCAGTTCTAATATTTTTGTGAAATCACAGAAATTGGCCCATTGACCCAATATCCAAACTTTTACGTTCTAATACGTAGCCTGTCATGATGTAGGACTGTAATGCACTAATATAACAGACCCGCTGTGCTCTCTTGAATGTAGACAATTAACCTCAAAACATCTTTGAAAAAATCAATGTGATTGAATGTGGCCTTGCTCATAGGCGAAGTCACACACCATAAAGTATAACCCAAGTTTGACATAGAGGTGACCCTCCAAGCAGCCCTTAAATTTGATTAAAATCTGTTATTACAATTGGCTCATACCACTCCCTGCTAACCAACAGGGTGTATTTTGGAAGATGATCCTGGGAATAGAAAACTGATTCCAAAAGTAGGTATTTGATTGAAATAAATGTTACTTAGAGTATTGTATGAGGCATTGATGAGTGCACCCTTATTGTTGGGAATAGGTCTTCAATTATATTTTACCTTGTAGGGTATAAAATGTTTGAAAAGCAGCAATGCAGCACCTAAAGTGATAGTTCAGAATGTATCCCACATAGTTGTATTTGCTGCCCTGCGCCAGGGTAAGAGATCCTCCAAATTTGACCTATCAACACCCACAATAACGCGCGTGTCACCGGGAGCGCCCTCTCGTTGTGTTGTATCTCCTGGGAAACTCCTGTAAATTGGCCCTTAAACTTAATACAGGGATCCAAAAGTTTTATGTTTGCCTTACGTTACCCAAGTTGCCAAATCGTCTATGAAACACAATCTACACACATAATCCACACACTTTATACAATTTCAACCCTTCTGTCACTGCAACCTGGCAACCACTATTGGCTTCAAGGGGCGCCTGCGCAGCTGCTCTCTGCGCAGGCAGGCAGCCCAGGTGAATGCTAAATGAATAGAACTTCACCGCAGCCATTTTGACATGAAATAGCAGGTAAACACGCGTGTTATTAATGAAATTAATGAAGGTTCTGTTCCATTTAAGCATCTGTTCCATTTCCAGTGAGCCAGCATGAGCAATAGCAGGACCCTGGGTGCGTTAGACCTATATGGAACAGAACCTTCATTAATGTTATAGTAGCCTAACACCTGATTTCATGTCAAAATTGCTGCGGCGAAACATGCCTATTAGCTAGCTAAGTTAGCTGTCAGAGCAGGACGGCGTTCACCTAAAAAGCCCAAACACACCTGCAAATTTAAGCAGAGTTGGACTGAACAGTTTCCATTTAGCCTATACCTGCTATTTCTGCAGTTAATATAAACTGAAATGTTTTATATATAGCTACTGCAGTGTTTGTGATAAATAGATGTTTGTCATATAGGCCTATAAATAAAAAAGTAAATTTTCATTTATTTTTTTAATTCATTTATTTATTTATATACTATCCAGGTACAGTGATGAGGTCACAGCTTGACAAGTGTCGGTTGTACAGAAATAAAGTAGTCTACTGCAGAGTGCTTTAATTGCCCATCTGTAATGTGTTATGATATCTCTGGCACAGCTTGATTACCTCAGCAATGTTTGTCCTACCCTACAACAGCGCTTATTGGCCAGGTCAGTTTTCAACCGCTGAAATCACAACACCAGACCCACCGAATCGCTTGAAACTTTTTAAAGTGAACTTGCGATTCACAGGTGTGGAACCTGGAATCTGACTCTGTGCTGGTGACTTTTGCCAAGGTGTTAGGATGTGGACAGATATGGATCGACACACCTGCACGCACATGATAAATCAATTAAGAGCTTTGCGTTATAACACGTGGCATATTCAGTTACTTATGAGAGAAACCCCACGCCAAAAGAGTGGAAAATAAGCTAAGTTCCAGCTCCCCAAACATAGTTAACATCCCCCTGAGGATCCGAGTGACGTCACCGATCGTGCCCTAAAAAAAGTCAGGGGCTCATGCCTCCGCTGCTCTATTCTCGACCTCTCTCCGAAGTGCTCAGATAAGCTGCGGACGCCCCTCTTGTCCACTAAGGTCTCCGCAAAGATCGTTAAGTCTGTCAAGAGCACCGATTCCCCTTCTTCGTCTAGCACTGAGAAAGAGCATCCAAAGGAAACATGGAGGCCATCAAGAAGAAAATGCAGATGCTGAAGCTGGATAAGGAGAATGCTATTGATCGGGCAGAGCAGGCTGAGGGGGACAAAAAGGGGGCGGAGGACAAATGCAAACAGGTATGGGAAAAGTGTCAGAGTGCAGGACTATGCTACTCACACCCCCTTTGCTTTAAAGAAAAGCAGCTCAACCAATTCCTCACCTGACATTAAATATATTCTTTTTCATTGGGATTCTGAGCAGTCTCTGTCAGTGCTTTTTTCCTAATATTAGAGGTGATCTTAAGGGACAAACACTCCATAAGGAGGATATCAGTGACACCAGAATATATATACACATAGTATTTTTAATAATATAGTTTACAGGCATATTTTCTCATTGGCTATAAATGTGGAACTTTATTGAGAGGACAATGGATGGAATGAGGTGTTCTGAGGATTTCTAATAGAAAACATGCTGAGATCCTTATTATGCCCAATTGTATTTATTTATTTTAATTTGATATTCTTCCTGATTTAATTCCCCATTCTCACTCTGATTGGGATTCAAGGTCAGCCAGCTGTTCCAGCTGGCTGACTCCATTTTCAAAAAAACTTTATTTCTTTGTACTTGCAGTGTGATCCTCATTGATCCAAACAGCAAATTCAATGATATAAGGATTCTCACGAGAGAGTCACTTCACTGGTTGGTTTTAATTTCATCATGTGGATCTGTAACTGAGCATCAACATATCATACTTTGACAGTGTGTCCTTCTTAGTCCTCCTCTTCTCTGCCAGTGTGAAATCCATGAGCCTTTAACATTATACTAGCTTCACCCTCTTCTTATGCCCCTTCAAATGCACTGCCAACTCCCTGCACTTGCGCGTTGGAAAAATTGATGGCATCTTTAAATGAATGTGTGTACCATGGAGGACTGCCATACCCTCATCCCACTGTGGAATATTGTTCCTTCACCCTTTGATCAGACAGAAGATGTACTGAGTCATGGCTAAAGTCTTTACCCAACAGATGGACAAGTGAGGTACAACAATTTTAACATGTGATAGAATAATAATCCTTCATGGAAAATACACAAAAAAGCTGTGTATGGAGAAAACAATCTGAGGCACTGTGATGATAATTGATTAAAAAGCCTGTATTGAAGCACCGACACGTTTCAGCCCATAAAGAGCCTTCTTCTCAAGTCATGCTAGTAAAGGCTTTTTAATCACTTACCAGAGAGCCAAGGACCTTTTGTGCCTTACATTCCAGTGCAATGTTCCCCTTTTGTTCTTTTCTATTAATAATCTTTCATGTTTGAAAAAAATCAGAAGTTTGGTGTCTCATTTACATATCTGATGTACAGCAGATTTACGGATTTATTCTGCATACTGTACATCACTGTGTGTTAGGATGGATAGTTATTATTAGCTTTTAGTCACAGCCAATGATGTTACATGAGTCCCCTCTCCATTTAAGCCCACTACAAAAGTGGGTATGGAACTCAGACGTTCCCTTGACCTGTCACCATCAGTCAGTCCCTGGTGTGCGTTTGTGAAACCACAGGGAATCTCAGTTTCCAGGCAGGGAACTGGGTGATGGGGCATTGCTTTTTTTTTTTTTTTTATTGACATTGTCAGGTTGCGATCTATGAATAGTGTAACTGCCTTCAGTCTTTGTTCCCATAAGGTCTTGCCTCACAGCTATTATAATTCCAGTACAATCATTTCTCTTTGCCAGGGAGGCTAAAATGGTGGCACGTCTATTTTAGTGTTTCCTTTAAAGACCCTCACCTTCTTTGAATTGTTGTTCGACAGACAAAGAGGCCACAATACCAACTGTGGGATGAAAACTATACAAGGCTATTTGTGAACTTAAAGCCTTACATAGCTACAGAGTATTAGACATTGTCACTGACATTGTAATATAAAATCATACAATTATAAGGACATTGTTTTCAGGCCACATTACCGTGATACACAGCTGGCATTATATAGCCCTAGAGCTTACCATCAGTAATGATGATTTGCTGGAACAATCTTTTACGGTAAGTTACTGAATCTGAAAGACAGTTATGAAGTGAAATTCCTAAATAGCAGCCCCTCTAGGCTCAGTTGGAAGAACACTGACCAGACAACTGCTCTGAGACCGTGACACATAAGGAACCTGTTCATTGTCCGAATGCCTTCCTAACCAGTTCTCCTGATAGATTTTCAGCTCTAAGACAAGGAGAAAATAGCATAACTTTCTGGGAGCTACTTATGAAAAGTTATGTTTCAGAACACTATAATCATTTGGGGAAAATATGAAAATATGAAGGCAGGTTTGTAAAAGTGTAATCAATATATGGACTGAGTGTCTGTGAAGATTCTCATTCATCCCAGTCATGGTACTTCTAAGCGCTTTAGTTCTAGAAGATGTTTCGCCTCTCATCCAAAAGGCTTTTTAAGTTCTGAACTGAACTGAAGAAGCCTTTTGGATGAGAGGTGTAACGTTTTCTAGAATCTCAAGCAAGTCCAGTTGCCTTTGTAAAGCACTTAGAAGAAATATGTAGACCGAGGACTTAAGTTATGTCTTAGTTTAGTTATGTCTTAGCACAAAAGTATTACGACATGTTTTCATTTTAAATAATTTTGTAAGAGTAGGTGACCCTTTTTTCAAAAGGGTTCATTTCCTTTCTGCTCAGCAGCAGCTTCAACTAATTTGGTTTTCAGAAGCACATCTGAGAAGTTTGCCTTGAAGGTATTCTAACAGAAAGAATAGTTTAAGGTTGGAGTTAGGATTAGGGATTAGCTTTCTGTTAGAAAACCTTCAAGGCAAACTTCTCCCATGTGCTTTCTAGTAGGAGTTTTTTATATATCTGCACAGGGGATATGGAAAGTGAGGAAATGACCGGATATCCACCTAATGTTCAGTGCTTCTGGAGTACAGACTGTTAGGTAGAAGCATTTGGAAATTGCAGGAGCCAACACGTCTGACTTGAGAGACTATCTGTCAACATATTTTGAAATTCTCTCTGTGTGTTTTCGTGTTGTGTGTACATGTATTTGCCTTATAGCTTGAAGAGGAGCTCCTGGGTTTGCAGAAGAAGCTAAAGGGAGTGGAGGATGAGTTGGACAAATACTCAGAGTCACTGAAGGATGCTCAAGAGAAGCTGGAGCAGGCAGAGAAGAAGGCAGCAGATGTGAGTGATGGGAGGTAACACCCAGGGTCACCACATCACTTCACAATGTGAACTACAAGCCCACACAAATGGAGTAACATGGGAACAATATATGTGCTGTTGAGTAGATGTGCTTGAATTATTTTTCTTCAAAATTCAACCATAAACTTAATACATTCTTTAAAGGAATACTCCAACGTTTTGGGCAAAATAGCCTTTTTCCAATTTACCCAGACTGAGACAAAATGTTAGATACCATTTTCACCTCTGTATGTCCACTGGTTCGGTTCCTATGAGTAGCATTTGGTGTTAGCTTAGCATAAAGACTTGAATTCTATAGGAGTCATTAGCCTAGTTCTGTCTAAGTGAAAAAAAATACCTTATAGCAACTCCGAAGCTGTCTTATTTACACAATGTATCGTGTATTTGAAATAGATGTCTTGGAATTTTTTTTTTAAACAAGAGTTGTTTTAGGAGAAGTTAGGTGGTTGGAACTATAACCGCTGAACACATGCATCTTTCCATCTACTATCTACACGTTCACTGCATTAGACCAAAGGACATTCTAACTCTCAACCATATGCATACGTATATGTAACCAAATGTGTATCTCACATTCACTGATATGGCAATTATATGAATGAATGAATGAGTTTTATTTTCATGTCTTGTGAAACGACCCATCCCACACGGGACACCAAAAACAGAAATATACAATACAGTCACTTTCAAAATAAAGTAGCTGCCCATAGCAAATAGCTTAAGCAATCGGCTATTGCAAAATAAAACAAAATTCAAAGAAATCAAATAGAAAATTATCTTCACTGGTTATCCCATGCTTTTTCTAAGAAGAATGCCAATGCAAATAACTTGTAATTAAAAAGCTATTCAAGTCTGTCTCCATCGCTTAATCAAAATAAATCTGGATTTTGACACTTGTTAAACAGTTTTACATGTAAATTATGATAGAAAGGGCAGTAAAATAAAAAGTGAAACACATCCTCTATTACAGTCACAATGGCGCTCTTCCTCTGCTATCCTACAATAGCGGCCAGTCTCAAGGTGCAGAGGCAAGATCCCAAACTGAAGCTGTGCACACAGCGATCTCTGTCTTTTAGATAATGGGGCACCAACATATTTTTCACAACCAAAATTTTATCAGATTAAATGTTCTAAGTTTTGGTTTAGATAATACACTGTGTACCCATTTCTTTTGATGTATAAAAGTCAGCATTTGTTTCACCATATCAGTAGGCCAATTAACAGTCTGTTTGTTTCGAAATAAGTTATAGACCCCACATTTCAATAAATAAATCTGCCATCTCTCTTGCCCATGCACCATTGACCGACAAATCCCAGTTGAAGATTTTCTTTGCTGTTCTAGCACCCGACAAAGTTCAAAGTTCAAGAATCGTCTAAGTAGAAACCTAGAGATTTGTACATGCTCACATATTCCAGTCCCTGCTCCCCCAACAGAAATTGAAAATCACTCCTCTGGGTCCCAGACTGTCTAAAGTGCATGGTCTGAGTCTTATTCTGATTAACCGTAAGTCTCCATTTTTTACACCACATCTCAAGGCAAGTGTCAGGAACGTGGCACAGGGAGAACAGGACCCAAATGCTCGACACAACCAGGTTGAGTTTCAAAAGATAGGTTTATTACCAGGCAGAGGTCATACACAGGCAGGCAGTCCAAAACAGGCAGAGGTGTCCAAAACAATAGGCAAAGGCAAAGTCGAAAAAACAGGCAAGGTTCAAACACAGAAAGACTATGACTTAGGCTATGGCTATTGCTGAGAGATAACGCTGGAACGTGAGCAGAAGCTTCAACGAACTGGCGACGAGACAAGACACAAAGGGAGAATATAAGCAGGACTAATGGGGCGTGATTAGACACAGGTGCGGGAGACACAATTAGGGAACAGGTGAACACAGACGAGGAGGGGGCGGGGCAGACAGGGACCTAGAACAGAGACAAGGGTGAGTGATGACAAAATAAAACAGGAAATACAAGACATGAAACATGGAGGAGAAAATAAAATGCAAAACAGACCGTGAAACATGACAGTACCCCCCCCTCAAGGGCCGGCCCCTGAAGGCCCAGGCACATCAGGGTGGGCAGCATGAAAGTCCCGGATGAGGGAGGAGTCCATGACGAACCTCAACGGTACCCAGGAGCGCTCCTCAGGCCCATAGCCCTCCCAGTCCACCAGGTACTGGATCCCCCAGCCCCGACGGCGAGCAGACAGGAGCCTCCGGACAGCGAACACTGGGCCACCATCCA
>OMKZ01027589.1:0-10434 GCA_900302535.1 Neoniphon sammara
CTTGGTGAGGGGATTTTTTTTTTCATGGAAAAAAACAAATTAATATGTAATTTTGCTGAACAGAGATTAGTTTTTACGGGTGTAATCAATGCCTGGAATGGGTAAGCCCATCTATGACATGAAGGCCCTCTTAATTTGAGTCTTAGTCATGGGGCAGCAGTGCGGCATAGATGTGAAAGATGTGTTTGAGCGAGAGCTCAGCCCTGTTCCACCATCACTCATCGATGAATTTGGTTGCCTATCCTCATAAATAAATTGGGAGTACCTGATGAAAATGCTCCACTTCCCAGTGTTGCCCTAGGTGATGCAAGTCAGCTTCTCTACCACATTGACTACGTTTACATGCAGTCAAATAACCCGGTCATAACCGGAATATTAGCAATAACCCGGTTGCACACGGCCATGTAAACACCAATAACCCTTTTAAAAACCCGAATATTACCCCTGGGTTACTCCTTTTCTAACCCGAATATTGGGTCATGTATACGCCTATCCTGATCGAAAGGAACATTCATTTGTGTTCTGCGCATGTTCTATTCGCAAGGAATCTTGGTCTTTTGAGTACAGGGACTACTTGTTGTCGAGACGTTGTCCGTGCGTCGCTGTTTTGATCAGGATATCCCAATTGATTACAATTACCATGTATACAGGAATAACCCTGTTTGCTCACGCATGTAAACGGGTTATTCCGAATGTTTCAGAAACCGGAATATTGACCGTAACCCGAATACTGACTGCATGTAAACGTAGTCATAGTCTCACCTGTGGCAGGTACGATCAGGGACATTGCCTCCGGTATCAATGTATGCCTCAATCAATGCCTATACTGCAGCTGATGAGACCCTCGTCATCTTTGACCATTACAATGATAAGCCCAGTGCCAAAGATCATGAGAGGAGAAGACATGCAGGAGTTTGAACTGAACTGAGTACAAGCTGACAATCAACACACCCCTTCCTGGTCGAGAAGCTGTAATGAAGAGCACATCAAACAAGACACAGCTATCATGCCTTCTGTGCACATATGACCTCACCACTGATAACATTCTGCTTGTGAACCAAACCAAACAGCTGGAGCAGGGGCACTCTCCATATGTATCCTCAGTGTTGACACTGTTGTATTCGTTCTGTTAGTGTACTGGGCTTGGAAGGCCACTGTTCAGTCAGCAGTGCAGATGAAGAAGTGGGATGGCACCATCCTGGACATATATACCACCATCATGGCATTGGGTGACAAATGTCAGGGTCTCCTGGGGATGCATGCACTGTCGGGATGTGACACTGTCTCCTACCACTGTGGAAAGGGCAAGGCACCTGCACTGAAAGTGCTCTGAGGAAGTACCATGCCTGGTCTCAATATAGTGCTTGGGAAACCTCATGCCACTCATAATGACCTAAAAGATACTGGGATCAAGTTCTTCCTTGCACTGCGTGGGCAGAAGAAGGCCAAATCGATGAATAACACTTGCCATCAGATCTACAGAGGAAAAAGCCACCTGCTTCTTCTAAATAATGTCAACGTGATGCTGCACATACTGCATGCTCATCTCCAGGTCATGTTGTGAAAGGCTGCAGATCAGAGAGACCCACCTGCAGAGGCCAGTGATATCACTAAATTCAGGTGGGTGGTTGCTAAAGGGGGGGCTGTCATGCCTGCTGTTACCACGCAGGCAGTGGCTCCAGTTAATTTTCTTGACATCACCAGATGCAGCAGTAGCAGCAGCTGCTGCAGCTGCAGTGCATTGAAGGCCTGCAGCCAACCAAACTGCAGCTGCCATGCTGCAAGTCTCAGTTTCACTGACTATCTTAAGTTTGAAGGAGGTGAGGTCCGCTGCTGCAACCCATTTACAATACATGAAGAAGACGACAAAGAAGATGAGGGGGCTGAAGGGAATGAGGAGAGAGATGATAAAGAGGTTGAAAACCATTGAGTGAGGTTGTGGTTGTTCTACGTTAACTTTAAGTTAAATTCTTGCTGTTTCCTGTCTTCAGCGATTTCTTGGCTAAATATCATAAATTATGTAAATGGTTGGATTTTTTTTTTTTTACAATCTACATGTTTTTACCTTTCAAATTGGCTACTTTGGGCCAAATTCTGACCATATTTCACTTTTTTTTCTTTAAATATGGTATTGTTATTAGTGATTATGCTAGTAAGGGCATGACAATAGGGCTAGAAATGTTTTCTTATATTTTATATGCACTATGTAGTACATTACCATTAAAATGAACTTTGGGAAGTCTGTGACAATATTTGATTTTCTTCCTTATTTTACCTGATACTGAGCTAATTATAATGATATGGCAAATTGCCCAACATGCAGCTCGTGACCAAGTTGAATTTCCTATTGTTTTCCAAAAAGTTGAAAGGCCTATAGATGACAACCTGTTTGTCTACAGAATGTTGAAATCAGGATTCAGAGAAGCTTTGAATGAAGTTGATAGCTGCAAGCAATATGGAGACACTCGTAAGCACCAGTGTCTTTTTTTTTTTTTTTCAGGTTTAATCCAACACTTTAACAACACAACCGCTATATTGCCTAAATATGCTACAAAGTAAAATATATGACCAGTAGTTGGCTGGAATATTGGAATATTGGGGTCATTTTACTGAAAAAAGCACATAATATTGCTCAATGTAGCTTTAGACTTAATTTATTGTTTCATATTACATATATATCCAAAGGAATTCTCATTGGAGGACCAGTGTGTGTATGTACATTTTCAGGATATCAGTCTTGAAAGAACAGAAAGAAAATGGTTATTGTACCTTTAAGTAAATGGAATGATATTTTGATTGGCTTTAGTAGGCTAAGGCAAAGTCCAGATAAAACATTCTGTGATCTCAATGAACAGCCACAGGCCTTTAACCAAGCTGGCTATAGCCATGAGATGAAAACACTTGTAAACTACTGTGTTCAGCTTATTACAACAAGTATACAGGAAAATATAATGGAGAATTTCAGTACTATACTAGATAAACTTTCTTGTCACTGCTCTGTACAAACTCTGCAGTTCAGTGAAATCTGTAATTCTTTAATCATTAACTGAGTGTATATAGATGTGTTTATCAATTTCAATTTATGATTGCTGGTTATCAGCTTCAGAGCATGAATTCATGACTTAAACCGTGTTGAAAGAGGATGTTACCAAGTGTTCAGTGAACTCATATTAAGATTTAGGCTGTTAAGAAACATTGTGAGCGTATCAACAAATTTGAGTTAATTTTCCAGAACCCTTTCTTTCATCTTTCCTGTACAAAGTTGCAGAGTGGTGACTTGATATGTTTCTTTTATGAAACACCAATTAAACGTTTATATCACGAGAACCACAACGCAAATTAACATTCACTAAGAGCACACTGCATTTTATTTTTTTATTTATTTGAAATTCTGCTGGACATAACTGTAGTATGGCAGTATCCATTTTACCATATGGATTAAGACTTTGTGACCGAATAACAAAAATCTGCACACTAGTGAAGTAAGTAACACTGGTCTGGAATGCAGCTCATGAAGTAGTGTTTAGTCTTATTTGTATACTGTGTATATTGTGTGGTATTTATATTTACTCTTATTTTCTTACTTTTATATTTTATTTTTACTTACTTTATTTATTATTACCTGTTGCACCATAGGTCTGAGAGAGGACTGTAATTTCATCTGTACTGTATGTCGTGCATATTAGTACAATAAAGCTGACTTTGACTTTGACTAGTCCTAGTAATAAACAGCCGGTATGATAAGACCTTTGCCAACTGAAATCACAGTAAATTGTGTGACATTAGAACAACTAATGAACTCATCTGTTCAATACTACTTAATTGTCCAGATCCTCTTCCTGGAATGTTACTTTGATCCCTCTTGTTATTTTGATATGCAGGCAACAAATTATATAGAATAAGTAATAGAAGTGGCCAAACTCCGTCAATGATTTACTTACAAACAGCCAAATATTGAAATAAAAATGGCGGAAAAAATCAAATCTGGCAACTTATGCAGCCGCTGAAAATTTGGTACTTATTTTTCTGTATACTTGCTAACCGAATGAGCGGTTATTTACCTTTAGCCAGAACGAAATGGTTGGCAGCATAAGCTCCTCCTGCACGGGCTGCAAAGATTTAACAGAACGCGCTAACCTCAGAACACCAGGAAGTAGCAAAGCCCAACAGCCTCTGTTGTCAACTAGACTTAACTACGGGGGGCAGTCGGAGGCGACGAGGAAAGTATATTTTGAGCAAATTTTTAACTAACCCGTTATTTTTCTTTGTTTTTAACGATGGATAAACTGACCAGGGAGAGACAAACAGTGACCACTTCGGTGTTCGTTGCTTTGGTGGTACTGTGTAGTTTCGTTTGGCAGGCGGAATGCCAGACCTCAACGCCATCAACGCGTAAGATGCATTTAAAAAATCTAACTAGATTTATCAACCGAATCGTATAGATAACCTAAATATCAGCTTGATTTACAGTGTTCTAGATAATTAAGTGACACCACTTCATGCCTAAATAATAATAACGATGCGTCGCGACTGGATGTAAACAGAGTGCAACCACAGACTGACGCTTAGTTTTTTTTTTATTATTATTATTATTTATTTTTTTCTGTGAGACTACAATGTTTCAGTCTGGCTAGCAGCTCCCATAGAAGCTAAAATTATGTTTTTCTGTCTTTTCAGCCTGTGCTGCCCACTCGGTCTGTGACTCGTGCGTTAAAAACGCCAAGGTAAGATTGTCAGGGACGGGGTAAGCCGAAGTCAAGTCAAATATTGTGCCGTTTCACATTGGCTCGTTTCGGCAGAGGTAGTTAACTCGTAGACCATAACTAATGATCTTAAATGAATCGTTAGAGCCTACTCTTCAATTCGGCATAGAGGGGATCCACCGCCACTCTTTTCCAATAAAAATTTATGTTTTAGAATCGGTTTATTTGTGTATTCTTCCACCAGAACATTCATTGTTGTGGGCGGTAGCAAACAGCGTGTAAGCGCGAGTAAGGGCTGTTTGGTGGATCATGTATACAGAATTTACTGTCAGACCCCAAATGATTGTGAAAGTTATCAAACTGGGTTCTACGAGGCGTGTACACTCGCCGATAAGGTAGGGAACACGAAACCTACACATTTTTTCATGGAGTTTGGGCGTGACTGTATCGGGAAATGCTCCTGACCTTTGCAACTAAATGACCACATTTGAATATGCGATGTCTAGGCCTGTTTACTTTACCATTAATTCTGTTTAAGTTCAGCATGACCTGTTTATGAGTCAAGCGATCCTCATCTAAATAGACACCTAACATACAAATGTTTGATGCTTGTGTTTGGTCTGCAGTGCCTGTGGTGTTTCACCAACAACACTTGCACAGAGTACCCAGTGAGCTGGCTGCTGCCTCCCCCGTCGCTGTGCAAGTTGTCTCAGGCACGCTGGGGGGTGTGTTGGGGTGAGTTGATCACAGAGTAATATTCATGTCTGCCTTGTTTCACTTTTCAGTCCTACAAGAGCTTAACACCAACACACCGGTGTGCACAACCGTGCTTTCCACAGGAGAAGTGAAAACTGTTACCACACAAGGGTGTTTCTGGAACAGAATAAGCCTACAGGTGTTTCACTGTAATCATAGCACGTATGAGTTTAAGAAAACTGCATACATATAGGGAGCTGATTTAACTTTGATTTAGAAAAGTTGTGTTATGTGAGCTTTAGTGGCAAGCTGTCGGGTGAGAGAGAGTTTATTTGTCTTATAACAATAATAAAATACATAGAATTTGTCATTGTTTTGAATTTTTATTTTCAGGCTGTGTGTATAGCATAGGACATATTCCTTAAAGTGTTTCTGTAATTAAAACTCACCAACATCTCTCTTGTTTCGAAATATAATAGATTCAGTTTTGAGAGGTGTATTCCAGAGAGGGAAAGTTGGGGAATTTTATCAATTTTCTGGGCAATATCAGGGAATTAAAAAAAATGGGCAATTTTACAGGAAAATAACAAAAGGTTTTTTCAATTTGTTTGACACATTCATTATGTGATTGTTTTAAGCCCAACTGGGGTGCAAAGCAGACAAAAAACAAAACAATAACCACAAACAAGGAACAAACATTTTCAGAAGTGAAAACCAAAAGGCTGCATGCTGTGATCCACAAAGTGATCTCAGTTACTGAAACTACTTTTAACCATTTGAACTCTTATCTTCACTTAAATTCCTCTTGAGTAGCTTAAAAGTTTGATTTTTTTTGGTCTATATTGTAGGACAGTGTCATATCCATATTGTGTATCTGTTGGGTGCAGCTTCATTGAAGCTCCATCACACTTATATTGAGTGAATTATTCAAACCCAAGATGCCATTGTTTTATGGCTGCAGTATTACATCAAATAGAAAATATCTACATGTCTTGTGCAGAATTTTATACACATTTCTTGTATTTAAGCAGGACACATTTGGTATTTTTGTAAACCTTGGATTCTCCACTAGAATTTAAAATAAAGTGTGGTAGCTTTCAACAAAACCGTGTGGCAAGGATTAAGCCACTGATGTGAGCAGTGGAGTTGAAAGGGCTGAAGTCATATGATTACTTATCAGTTGTAACGGTCGGCTTATTACACCTTTGCAGTAGTAATTCATCACGCTACTTGTGTTCTGTTCTGTTTTTCTCTCCTGTGAAGGATCAGGAAACCTAAACAGCAGTGATTTTCAGTGTTCTTGTTATCCTTTTACTGAAGAAAAATCACAGATGTGCCAGCACTTTAAAGCACAGAAAGTCAACTTTTCCAGTGTGAGAGGATGACATCTAATTAGGAAGAGGAGGCACAGGGAGACCAGATATAGATCTTAGATGACTAGTTCTCACAGAGCTTTAATGGATCCATTCAGTCTGATCCAATCCATTCAAGTTCTGTGATTCAACTTCAATGTTATATTTAGAGAGTGTCAATATCAAAAGCAAAAACTTAATTTTTTACCACTTTAATTGAAATTTTACAAGTAATTTGCTACACCACTTGGTGCTGGGAAAAGTACTGAAGTTTACTGAAGTTTACTGTATAGATTTACCAGTCAACACTGATAAACAGACACCACTGTACTATACTGTGTGTGATTGGTTTCAAGCGTAGATACAAGGTTTCTTAATAGCTTGTAATGCAGTCTTGTTTGATCTCTTGGTTATATTTTAGCTGGGAATTGAGTGGGTTCAGTTATCATGATCACATCACTAGATGTAGTTTTGCTAAAGTGTCAGCAGGTGGCACCATTGCCAAATTGATTTTGTGCAGTCTTGTAGAGAAATGGAAGAAGGTGTCACCCTCATTTATTATGCTGCTCCAGAAGGAGGAAAGTTTATATAAAGACAATGTGTTGTCCATCGTGATGAGTCCCTGAAGCACCAGTCATGCACTGACATGTTTTCTCGTGACTGATTATGGTACATGTTCATGTTGTGTTTGTCCTTTTGTCTGCTCCAGTAAACTTTGAGGCCCTGATCATTGGAATGGCTGTGGTGGGCGGGACCATCCTCATCAGTGTTGCAGTGTGCTGCTGCTGCTGCTGCCGTTGCTGTTGCTGCAAGAGACGCCAATCAAGGTAAAATTAAAGTTGAAATGGTATCTCAGTTGTGTCATACTTCCATAATCCTGCAAATTTCTGTTGGAAACAGGCCATTTGGGGTGACATAATGAAGCAAATTTAGTATTCTTCAAGATGAATACATTCCATCCACAATGTTTCCACCACTGTACCATGCTGTCAGTCTGTCACTACAAAAGTTGTGAAGCTGCTGGTTTTATATGGTGGGAGGGATAGGATGGGGTGGTAGTAAAATCTGTGATGGTATGAAGAGTTGGAATTTTCATAAAACATTAAGTAAGTGCTATGAACACAGGCCATTGTCCAGGAGGTTAAAGCAATGGGGTTGTGACAAAAATATAAAAAAGTAACGAAAATATGATGTTTAGGTGATTTATTTTTAAAGGAATACTCCAACGTTTTGGGCAAAATACACTATTTCCACCTTACCAAGACTGAGACAAGACCATTTTCACCTCTGTACATCCACTGGTTCGGTTCCTATGGGTAGCATTTCATGTTAGCTAAGCAGAAAGACTTGAAGTCTGTAGTTGTGTATTTGAAATACACGTCTTTGAATTTTTTTTTAAAAGCCAGAGTCATTTTAGGAGAAGTTAGATGGCAGGAACTATAACCGCTGAACACAGAAAAGGGTACATGGGTTCAGCAGTTATAGTTCCATTTGTCTTCTTCTAAAATGACTGTCATTTAAAAAAAAAAAATTCAAAGACGTGTCTTTCAAATACACATGATACACTGTGTAAATAAGACAGCTTCGGAGTTGCTGTAAGGTTTATTTTTTCCACTTTGGCAGAGCTAGGCTAATGACTCTTGTAGACTTCAAGTCTTTATGCTAAGCTAACACAAAATGCTACCCATAGGAGCAAAACCAGTTTACGTACAGAGGTGAAAGTGGTATCTTGTCTCAGTCTGGGTAAGTTGGAAAAAGGATATATATTGGAGTATTTCTTTAATAGGTGTATATTATGACATGGAACATCAATGAAAAAGTCATTTTTGTTTCTTTGTGACATAAAGCAAAGAAAATAGCCTCATGATATTACTGCTGTGCTCAAACAAAAAGAGCAGTTAATGATTCTTCATATCACATTGTTGATCACTCAAATGTCAGCTGTTCAACAAGTATAAGCCAGGCTAGCACTTATGAATCTAGGCTACATAGAGTCTACACTGTTGCATATTAGCCTCATTGTTTTAGCTTACTTTGTAAACCCATTGCCTGTGAAGTCTTATTCAGTGATCGTGTCATTATGCTGAAGTGAACATTTTGGCGAAAGTTTTGAAAATGTCATGTCAGTCAGTCAGCTGCATGCTGCCTGGTGACAGATTGACAGTATAGTGAGATGCAGCAGCAGCCCAGTTCATGTCCATCATCTTAGGGAAAAGAGGACAAATAACATGCCTGCAACTCTGCGAACCCACACATACAGCACTTATTTAAAGGGATCATACAGTTGCATTTCCTTCTACTTTTTCATTTACCTCCTCCTGGCAATTTTCTTTTCTCACCTTTTGTTTGTGCAACTTCCATTAAAGTAGGAAATCCAATTATCAAAGGTGACACTTCCTATTTCTGCAGCAGAGGTTCTTACTTTGCTTTTGAACATCGATTTCCGCTTTTTGTAGCCCAGACTACACTCACAGAGACAATTTATGCTTCAGACAAGTCACGCTTGATAGAATGCAGTATTTGAATTACACTTCCTTTGTTTTTTTTTTTAGCGGGGTGCGATGGCGGCATGATATTTTTGTAACTGTACAGTCTCTGCATGAGCAATTTTGAAGAGGTTTAAGCAAGTGTGCATTTTGTAAATCGGTGTTCATGTTTTTTTGACCTGTATTCTGGTTCATTGAGACATCAAGATGAGTATGATGCAGATATTTCATTCTCGTTATATAAACCTTATTCTGACATGCCTCTTTGTGTCTCAAGGCCAGACAGAGATGAGGAGAGATTTGCCAGGAGGAGAGAGGAGATCAGACAACGTGCTGAAGAACGGTAAGGATTTCACACTAGGCTTCAACCAGTATGGATGTTTCAGGCTGGATCGCAATACTTTTTTGCATTGTTTTCATGATGAAAGTTCCAAGTATTCCATGTTTCCCCAGATTTGAATTATTAGGGTAGAAAAGTCTATGCATTTAACACTAAAACTTTCCACTAGACAATCAAAGATACAAATAATAAAATACAAATAACCTGACTTTACACCCTCTTTTCACTCTGCAGTCCACCACTGCAGCTCTTTTTCATATTGCATAGCCTAGAATCTCACTCAACACACACACATATGTGTGTGTGTGTGTGTATATATATATATGTATATATATATGTGTGTGTGTGTGTATACATACATATATATATATATATATATATATATATATACATATATATATGTGTGTGTGTGTGTATATATGTGTATGTATATTTATATATTAGTGCTGTCAATCGATTAAAATATTTAATCGCGATTAATCTCATGAATGTCATAGTTAATTCGCGATTAATCGCACATCTGTTCTAATTGTCCCTTGAATTATCATTTTAATACTCTAATCAACATGGAAAAGTGGATAGGCTTGCTTTGTGCAAATGTTTTTTTATTGAAAACAACAACATGCAGTGTTATATTTCACACTAACATTCTCACTTTGAGCAGTCATTCACATTTGAAGCAAAATCTCACACAATTTAACACTGTCAATAAACAGATGACAATAAAATAAATACTTACAACCAGATCCTGTAGTTTTTCTAATGTTACTAGCAGTGGCCACAGCTTATAAAAAAACTACAAGTTCACTAGGTCACAAAGAACATTAATCTCGCGCTAAAAAAGTGACGCCGCTAAA
>OMKZ01027592.1:0-11362 GCA_900302535.1 Neoniphon sammara
CCCCACCCCACACAGATAACTAGATGCTTTTTCTCCCTCCGCCCATCTCTAGTAAATGTCAGCAATAAAACGGGAACGCTCCTGGTTCGTGCTCTGAGCCAGACGGCGATACGGCTGTGATGCAAGAAGTAGTCAGAAGGCGATGTGAAAGCGCTGAGTTGGTAGCAAGTTTGTGATGGTTGCCCCGCAGCAGCAACGTGGAAACGGGGATGCGTAGGCAAGATGCTGTGCCTGGCGCTCTTTTTAGGAAGAGCACAGCGCTTTCTGAAGTTGAGGAAAGTTCAGCTTGTTAGGGGAACATGACCGTGGCTTGTCTGCCTGTTTCTTTTTTGCCTCCACAGTCAACTTTGAGGTTGCAGGCTGGAAGGCTCGGTCCTCCCTTCAACGTCCAGCCTCTCACAGGTCACAAGCCTCTGCCCGAGCCAAGCAACTGTTTTACTCCTTTAAAACTGACCTAAAATCCCACGGTCATCCTTAAGATGAGCTCAGTATAAGTGAGTTAATCGGGCATTTCAGTCCTGTGTTCTGAACCAGCAGCAGCCCTGGGTAATAATGGCCGTCAAAGGGTCACCTACTGATTCTGGACCCGCTTAAGTGTGATGATATAGGACATGCTCTACACTTTAGCCATGCAGTCCCAAACCCATTGTAACTTTAACCTTTGTAATATGATAAAGTGCCAATAAATCACCATCTTTTGGATTGGACCCTGACTTATGTCCATAGTGTAATGAGAGACTGCCGGAGTGGAATGTCTGAGAAAATACTGCGCTTCATTCAGGTTGGAAGATTGTGACATGGAGATGAAATATGCTCACAGGGCTTCTGCTAATGGATGGATGGATGGCTTGGATGGATGGCTTCTGCTAATATAAACGGTGTCACTTCTGTTTTTTTTTTTTTTTTTTTTTTGTGGGGAGTCCTGGGGGAAAATAAATAAAAAAATAAAAATAAAATAAACCTACCATATCTAACAACACTGCAGGGCATTCTGCACCTATTATTCACAGTGACATCACAGTTCAGTTCCAGCGTATTCTAACGTGTTGACGGCCTTTGTCTCTTCCTGATTCTGACGTGTCAAAACTGTTGTCACTGTGTTTGCATAATAAATCTGTCAAGTGTAGCTGTGGACTTCAGACTTTATCCTTCTCCATGATCAGCTGTCCTGTCTCTGACATGCACCTGATTGGCAATGTTCACAAAGCGATTTCCGTCTTTATTTTGAAATGATACGTTCTGTGCTTGTTCACATTGCTTGAGGGATGTCACAAGAATCAATACTTAAGTACCAGACTGATACCAAAACTTTGAAAATGATGCCAGGGCTAGTGTTCATAGTATCTGTGGCATCATCGCAACTTGATCTCTCACTCTATAACTCTTGAATTGAAACACTTAAAATGTCAGTCATGCAAAATGAGAGTACATAATAATGTCATTGTATTTACTGTTACAGCAGGATATTTCATACAATTGTTACTTGTTATTTGAACTTATTTATTTGGGCTGCTGTTTTCTACTAAGGCTGAAGGCCAGTGTTTTTGCTGTGGTATTGAAGCAGGATAATCTTTCATCTTCACTGGTATGGGTATCAACTACCAAAACTCACATTGCACATTGCACGTTGCATGCTCATTCCAGGCTGGCTTGTCAGACACAGCCTCAGAGGCTGCACAGCAGCCTGGAAGCAGGACTCAGTGTGCCAGCATGGTAAGTAGTATCATTAAATATCAGACATCAGACTCTGAGGGTGACAGCAGCATGGAAGAAGATGCAGTGTGAACCAGCACAGTAAATAGTATCGCTTCACCAAAATAATGCAAAAAAAAAAAACATCAAAAAAAATCCCTGCCCTACAAAATAATTACACTTTTAGCCAGATAACAATGATTGACGTTGCACACAGTGAAGAATAGGACTAAATAACAGATCACTGATTAGGCATATTCAGGAATGTCCTTATTAGTGGCTCCACAGCCCAAATAAGAACAGGCTTACTTATCAGAACAGACTCAATACGGTAACCTTGCAGCTTATCATGAATTTTGTGCTTATTCTACAAAAATAGTGTGAACATGCCCTTCCTCTGTTGTGGTCTTATACTCTATGCCGTCCTTGCCTGTCTCTCTCTTTCTCTCTGCCTTTGCCATTCTCAGTTCTGTCTCTCACTTCAGTGTCTATACTGCCTCTCTGACTAGCTGGTAAATCATTACACCAAGTAAAGGATGGGTTGGCTTTTGTGGCCCTTGGTTTGAGTGCGACAAAACAGCTCATTTGTGAAACCATGCAAGGCTGGTTGGTAGAGCCAAGCGTTCCTGTCATGTATTATCCTTTCATTAATGAACTTCTCACTTCATATTTTCTTGGTTTAATACATGGTACATCAGGTTGCAGCTCACTACTTCTCATCCTGTTTTCATTCATCTTCAAAGGAAAGATGTCTAAGGTCTTTTTGCAAGTGATGATTTTAGTTAAATAAGTTTATAAGTTGAATTTAGATTTTTCCAGTCTGTTTTTATGTCTGAATGAACTGTTAGCACCTTCGTTTCTGTTTGGGAGATAGGTTGGCAAAAAAAAAAAAGATTGTGTGTATTATAGTGTCTACTTCTTTTTCACATTTCCACCTGTGCCCTGTAAGATTTAGTCTTTTCTACACCACTAGCCTGATTTTGATAACATTTGGAAAGATAATGCATCTCTTTTCTGAGTGGCCCAATAGGTGCATCATTCATGGTGATGACATATTTACTTGTATAATACAGCATATTTTGATATAAGCACTGTGTCTATGGATGCACTTATGTAATATGCCATATGCTCTCTAATGCTATCATTAACTAGTGAGCCAAGCAGCCTAACATTACCGTGTTCGCTGTTTTCCACAAGTGGCAGCTGCTGGCCAAACAGCCGAGCTCGTTTCCAGCCGGCTACTTATGGATGGTGATTATTGTTTTAATGTGGGCAGCATCTGACTATTTTGGCCACTTTGTTCTCTTCTCTCTCCTGCATCTGTTGCATTTCATCCAACTGGAAGGAGACTATAGGCCCATGACACGAAATGGAAGTGGAACTCACTCCAAACAGCTTGTATCTAACACTGCGTGTGTGTGCGTGCGTGTGTGTGTGTGTGTGTGTGTGTGTGTGTGTGTGTGTGTCATTTAAACCTACAGTATCAGTTTTACAAAGAAATACAATGGTTCAGAATACAATGTGTTCTTTTGCAAGAGATTGTACTTTTGGTGTCTGTGTTTTTATATGGGTTAGAGCTGGCAGAGAACGAGATATAAATTCAATAAACGTGTGTAAACCATCCAGAAAAGCTGTAATACCTTTCCACTGTTTCGCACAAATCACAAAACCACTATACATACACCATAAATCCTCTGGTCCGGTAGGAAAAAAAAAGGGTTGCTGAAAAAGAAGTCACTGATTACAGCAAGAAACTTGTTTGTGGTTTCTTCTGAAACTGTGAAACAATAGCATTCCCACGTTTTTGCAACATTTCATCCACAATGAAATTAATCAGATTAGGGACCAAAGGCTTGTGGAACTGATAAGCATGTTTAAACACTAGCATTCACCTAGCAACAGCCTAATAACCATCTAAAACCCTAGCAACCAACAGCAATTGTCAAGCAACCACCCAGGAAGCCCCTAGCAACCACCTTGGGACATGCCACAGGGTCAGAGGTGATGTCAGTAAGAATATGCCAGTCCTGTTTTGACTCCTCAGCAGTCCTCAACTGTTTTATTACTGTGTACAGAATATACTTTGGAAGGATAGGTGAACCTGGCCAAATTAACTTGCACTTCATGTTCAAAAAATGAGGAAAACTCCATGAAACCTGAAAGCTGCTACACATAGATGAATACTTGTAAGTTCCTCTGAGCTTGCAAAGCATATTCTGTACGCACTTATGCAACAGATACTTATGATGGATAGATACGATCACAACTGTTGACGCGAAGTACAGTCCATTAACTGTTTTCAAAGCATGAACCCTAGTTTGGAAAAATGTGTCAAATCAAGTGAGAAAAATGCTAATTAAACAGTGATCCAACCTATACTCACTTAATTTGCTGTTCTTAAAGCCCAGATGGGAAAATCAGTTGGTTGTCAGTTTCTGGATTGTTTGGAATAAACAGAAGAAGAAGAACGGGGTCGTTAGCATGAGCAGTGATAGCCTCCATGGCTGGACAGACAAAGAAAAAAGGGCCACCTACAGAAACTCCAACTCCAGCAGAAAATCCAAGGAGAGAGACATCGCAGCCCGGCCCACGCTGTTTGACTGACAGGTGAGCTCTGAGAGGTGCAGCGCAGAAACACCACAGAAATGAGGCCTTAGCACCAAAGATAAGAAAACACACAAACAAACAAACAAGCAAGGATCTGGAGGATTACCACTTTAAACGCAGAGAAAGAGCAATCAAGTCAACCGGAGTTTATAGAAACCTATTTCACGTTAAAACTGAAACAAACCCTATTTGCTGCTGTAAGAAATTATTTTGATGAAGATGTGCAAAGTGATGTACTTTCAAGAATTCAACTCTGAGGTGTTTACTATGAAGTAAGGATTATTTTCCGAGCTTGAGTGGCACGATGCACATTTTACTGTATCCTATTTCAGTTATTTCCCTTAAATTTCCCTCGGGATCAATAAAGTACCTATCTATCTATCTCTATTTCTATACCACGCTTGAGAAGCCACTACCATTCTCTTTTGTGTATCACCTATTGACTATTAACTACAGTCTATTAGCCTACAAACTACAATGCTGTGAATACTACACTGAGTTAAAGGTGAAGCCTTACAGTATTACTCTTAAAGGGTAAATGTTCAGAGAAAGGATGCATTTAGAGTTTTTTTTGTCCTATTTGCTGTAGCACTAATTAAGCACTTTACTGAGCATCTTATGTTGATGGTGCCTAGGCTGGGTTAAAGGGCCTCATCTGGTTATAAGCTCTTTGCTGTTAAAGCAAAAGACTCCGAGGCTGAAACAAAACGCATGTTCTCTTTTGTTAATGTTGGACGCCTTCCTTGCATTCCCAAAATTCCTAACTAAACGAATGCTGTGTTCTATTAGAGCGCAGTCGGGAGAAAAAGACCCCAAAAATGTTTTGTGCGCGCTGTGCCTTTACTTATAACCCAGCTACATAAGCATTCCCATGTCAGCTTTTTTTTTCTCCCGGCCTTGTCTCTCTGCCTGTCTGGCTGACACACTCCTCTCTGCCCTCCACTTCGACTGAAGAGCCTTCAGTCGAAGTGGAGGGGTGTGGTGAGACTCTGTGCAGTGTGTGTGAGTGTGTGTATGTGTGCTGTACGTAGCTAAAGCGCTCGTCATGATTGCAGCTTGTTAATCACTGCAGTCAATTATGAGGAAGCTGTGCGGTGGGTGTCACACTATGTTACAGCTTAAATGATAACACAGACAGGAGGCATTTATCTCAGTCCACAGGAGTCAGCTTTACCATTTCATTTTCTCTCTCTCTCTCTCTCTCTCTCTCTCTCCCCCTCTTCACTGACTTTCAACACCAAATTTCCTTCACACTCCACAATCTCACCTCACCCCGGACTCATGCATGGGCAAATTTATGAGGGCTGTCGATCAAAAGCACATATTGAATTGCTGGAACCAAACGGCACGTACTGAATTTTCTCCCAATGCACAGGCTGGTGTGCCTGAGCCTGAAAAAATCCCAAAAAAGGCGACATGTCAGGGAACTCTCATCATAAATGGAAAGGGGAAAGGGGAAGTTCTCAAGCCGACTTGCCTCAAACCAAAGATAAAGCGGGACTTTTCCACTTACACACATGATCCTTAATTGATCAGCAGATGTAGAATAAAATAGAAACGTAGCATTTGGATGTTATGGAACCTGAAAAAAATAGGGCACATGTCCAGTAGAGAGTTTTGCAATGTACAGGCATCTTTGCTAGGAACACAGGAATGTTTGCAGTTTACAGCATATTACATACATACATTACTGTAAAGCACTAATGACATGCCATTTCTTCTGGAGTCTGCAGATGTGTCTCAGTTTTAGCACCTATGACTGTGTATCCCACCTTAGAGTGATGTAGGTTGTTAGTGCATGTAGTTTTTAACGTACAGGTCTAACCCTGACTGACCTGAAATCGCTTCTTGATGACTCCCAAAAATCATCTTCTCTGCAGGAGAATAATTATAAATGATCGAGGAGCATTTAGTCACTCAGCCAAAAGCATTTGTACCAAACTTAAGTCATTGGAAGTCTCTAAAGTGTCCCTGCCTTGTGATTTTGACAAAATCACTGCATTATAAACCCATTCATCAGTTTAATTAGAAGTCTATATAAGAGCAATTACCATTGATCACCGCATGACACCAGAGGAGCTCCACTGGTCTTCTGATTAGTCTTCTCCTTGTGCTATGCCGATGCTAATGTGTTCTGAAGGCATTGGTAGAGATTTCTCTTAATATTGACGCAGCAAGAGCTAGACCATCAGTATGCAACAGACACGCGAAGGGAAGCTTTATCATTGATGAAATGCCATTTACTGTACTGTCCTTCCTGCTTGTAACTATGCTGTTGTGTCTCACCTGGATGAGTGTGTATGTGTGCATGAGTTTCTATGTATTTCTGAGTGTTTAGGCATGTGTTTGTGGCAATGATAAAAAAAAACTATACTGAAGGTCCTGACTATTTTCTCAAGGTGATGAGAATATTAGGTGTATTTGTTTGCCCTCCTCACATAAGCTTCCCTTTGTGGCACTTTCAGAAATAATCTATACATTTCAGACACTTTGAGGTAATTCATCTTGGGTTTCGGGCTCAGCGGTCGGAAAAAAAACAAGCGAATCATTCAGCATGTGGGCTTCCACAGATCTGTTTACAACACTGAACAGCGCTGCCTTGTTTATGCGCCGCTCAGCCCGGCTTAGTTTGCATACACAGATGGATGTATCAAAGCTGTGGTTGTACACATGGCTGTTCAGACCTGGGATCAAAACGAGGCCTGTTCCACGCAGCTCGATAGAGTCAGCGGTAATTTTCCATTAAATTGCTAATGGGGAAAGCTGAGTTACAGTTGCCTGATGGGGAGAACAAAGGGCCGTGAGGGGTGCTGAGGCGGTGGGGGGTTATTGGAGATGGGAAATAATCAGATGAAGGGAAGTTATAGCCAGTAGCTGGGTTTCAATCCCATCATTCTTATGAGAATTTGTTCTATTGAATTAGAAAGCTTGGATGGAAACAGGCCATTTTCATATTTCATAAATTTCACATAAAAAAGTTTTACTCTCGACTGAGGCAGAAAAGTTGATTGTTGCTTTACAAATTGTCCAACCAATGCCAAATCCGTACTT
Source organism: Neoniphon sammara (assembly GCA_900302535.1). Classification (NCBI taxonomy): domain Eukaryota; kingdom Metazoa; phylum Chordata; class Actinopteri; order Holocentriformes; family Holocentridae; genus Neoniphon; species Neoniphon sammara. Next base: position 7,351 of record OMKZ01027592.1, read on the forward strand.
CAAGCTACTCCCACACTGTATGTGTTTATTACCACCCACACATGTCATGCTTCAAGCTCCTTGCTCCTTTGCTTGTATTCTCATTAAGACTGTCTGCTTGATTAAGAAATTATGCAATACATAATGGAGAACACATTTGGTGAATAAATAATGACACGACCAAAACCCTCCAGATATGTCAAAGTGCTGTCACTTCCATATTTAAGTCCCCACTGCAATTACATTATCATTAGTTGCTGCATTTGAATATTAGGAAGTGCATGTCATCTTGGTCCTTAGATAAAAGCAATGTTGGCTGATACCAAAGAACAATAACAATCATCCCAATACCATCAGTTCTTAAAAGACTCACAGATATTTTTCCTGCCACATTCTATTTCCAGAAAGCTTCATGCGCATAAACACACTTGAATCTTTTGTTGTGGTGGCATTTCTAAAGTTCACCGAAAATTTGCTGACAGCTGAAGCAGGGCTAGTGAGAAAAAGGTTCTCAGTGGTAAATGTCTTATTAGTGTGATGCACTGTATACCGTCAGGAAATCCCAAAAGCACTGACACAGGACCCGCTCTTCCTCTCCAACTCCACCTTGATCCCCGGTGGTGCAAGAATCAAAGAGCTCTTTGGATGAGAGAGGCAGAGAGCCGGCATGGACGGGGAGGATGGACGAATCATCAGATCAGATGATATTCTCCGTTCTCCAGGGTCATCCTCTCTTTCTGTGCCTCAGCATTTCTGCGTGAGCTCCTCCTGGTCAGCGTGGTAGTGAAGCAGTACAGTTTGTTCCCATCAAGTAGGGACATCATTATGTGTGCTGTGACTGCATCAGGATAAAGAGTTCTTACCTGACTGTACTGAAGCTACCCATAATGGATTTTTTTATTTGACATTTTCATGACAAAGTGGTGAATAAAGTACTCTATGTTTCCCTAGCTTTCTATTGTTTTAAGAATAAGTTCATAGTGGAAAAACCTTTTAGCAGCATTTAGATCATCATGGCAATGACAATAAAACACTGACACACCCGCTTATTTGATATTAGGTGAAACTCTGGGATACATAACATGAAGAATTACTTTACAGCTACATTACTGAATCTTTAAATTAATAATCAAAATGAGGAAATCAATTAAATTGCAGGTTCTAAAGACCACTCTTAATGCAGCTGTGGCCTCCATCATGGACGACCTGACTGGACCACATCTGACTTTTAAAAAGGCCAATATGAGTACATATATTGATATATTGGTCTAATGGGAGAGCCAGTGAATGTAGTTTGCGATTGACAAGGTGTCCGGGATACAGTCCACAAAAGTGTGACATTTCACACCCAAATCTATTCTGCCCCTATCTTGACTGCTATTGATTTGCCTAGAAAGATGCTGGTCTGCAGGCTGAAGTTAGCTGCAGGCTCCAACTTTAGTTAATTAACAGTGAAGTTTTAATGCTTCCTCCTGAACTCTGAAAGCACTATTTGTTATATCTTACAGATGATTTGGCATTGAAACTTGACCAGTGCCCCGTTTTAATTATAAATATGTCCACTGTGGATGGAAAGAAAACAGTGACGCTTGGAGGAAATAGTGGACGATTATTGAAAAAAAAAAAATGGACAAGAAGGGGATGGGGAGGAGAAGAAAACTAGAGTGATAGAAAGCCTGGGGGAGAGACAGGGTGGCAATCATGCTGCTACTCGGGCAGAGGTAAAATCCATGCTGAGGGCTGGTCTGGGATCAGAGTCCAATCAGCCCATTCCCTTTCACTTAGTGAGGCAGTCCATCACCTCTATGGTCTGTTAGTACCAGTGTGGCTTCCACTGGGACCAATTTCCTTTCCTTTCCTTTCCTTTCCTTTCTTTAGTCTTTTCTTCCCCTCACATCTCCAATTTGCTATGAATTGCTAATAGCAAAGTGAGTGCAATGTGTATGAATATTATTATTGTTATATTAATAGTTGTATCACTAGCAGCAGTAGTAGTAGTAGTAGTAGTAGTAGTAGTAATAGAATTACTCCCTCAGGATAGACTTTTTTGTTTGGCCAGGATTAAATAAAAGGACAAGCTGAATAAACAACTGCAATGGAGGAAAGAAACATTGCTGCCATCTTTCTTCACGTCCCTCTTTGAGCGTTTCATTCAGGGCAGTGTAGCTTATCTCTGTGCAGCAGAGAATGGATTTATGGAGCTCTCTGGTCAAGATGAATCACCAACAAACAACAAGACTTTAATTCCTCAGCTGGCTTTAAAAAACACTTGCATGCACTTTGAATAGTAACGATGCTTTGTCGCCGTGTGATCATCTACTGACAAAGACCCTCTGATGTCCAGTTCTTGTCTAGGGGGACATGGCATGTATTTTTTCTGTTAGCTGTGTGTAAGTCTTTTGGGCACAAGGGAGTGCAATGTGCTGATAATTAGAACTGTCATTAATGGGAGTTTCAGGATTTAAAAAAATAAAAAAAAAAAGCAAATTATGTGACTCATTGACTGCTGATGAGATCAGCTGGGCAGCTCCATTGATAAGACGCTTGAGTAAGACTGAATGATTTAACAATAAGGCAAAATCCTCATAGAACTGAATGGAGTCATTAAACTGTCCTGTTTAAAAGAGTGTGGCCAATAAAACCACCTGATTAAAACAATATCTCTAAAAACACATTTTCAATGTCTCAGAACCTGTTCACTATGTAAATTCCTTCTTTGAAACAGAAAGTAAACCAAGCAGGGTGCAGTAAAAAGCAAACATGGAAACAGTAGCTTTACATTTTAGACATTTAGCTGAAGCTAATACCCAGAGCAGTGTCACTACTGTAGCATAGGGTGATGAGGAAGTAACATAATTGAAATGACAAAAATGCAATGAGAATGCTTAGGAATCGAAAGCAAGAGTGATGTTTATGCACGTGAACTGAAAAACAACTGAGTGATCAACTGTCAAGTGATTTGATAGATTACTTGATTAAAACAGCGCTGACTGGGCAAAAAAACAGAACCGTGTTTCATCATTTATCTTCGGCATCTTGCCTTGGACGAGTGGAACTTACAAAAAACGATTCAGAGCAATAGATGTGATGAAAATGCCCATGAGCTGAAAAAAGGAATAGTAAAATGCGAGCTGAACAATTCTGAAATGATGAAAATGTTGAAAATTATCAAGTGATTATTTCACTTCTGCCTGCTAATTATTAAAGGTGCTGTGTAATAGTTTAAACATCAATAAAAGGAATTATCATGCCATGATTGGTAGCCTCTATCTCACACCAGTGGTATTGATAATGCTAGCGTTTCTTTATGTTTTGACTACATTTCCCAAAACCCTGTTGCTTCCTGTTCTCTTCAATAAAGCCATGTTTGATTTTACTGAAAAGAAAAAAATACACTGAAAATTATATTTCTATCGGTCTTTCACTCCTTCCATCATCTGATATTGTCTGAAACTCTGAAAGCTTTGGTTCTGTATGCACTGGAAGAACAGCGCCCTCTTCCTCCTCCTCCTCTAAAGCAATCCAGCAGATTTCCCGCCAAATCCGACCCGATGTCACACAATGTGAAATGTAGTGCAGGGGCTGGTAGAGACTGACAATCCTATCACAGACTGTTTCATTTGTTTATGGTAATTATACTATTCTCTGGGATATTCATATGGTAATGGTTTATTGGTGTTAAAATGCTACAGGTAGCGCCTTTAATTTCTGCTACCTCCTCCTCTCATAGCAGCCAGGCTCTGGTTACTGTACTGTATGTGTTTGAAGGGCATGGATAATTGATCCGCTTCCTTTCTTAATGGTGTTGCTGAACTGCGCACCCACTGAGAGTTCAGGCGGTAATCCTAATCAGTCACACACACACACACGCACACACACACGCACACACACACACACACACACACACACACACACACACACACACAAACACATCCACCAAAGGGGCCACAGGAAATCACTATGCATGAGTAACAGTGTGACTCAGTTTGGCCATTATTGATTATGGAATGCATATAAGGTAGATTTATTGCCA
>OMKZ01027597.1:26672-36871 GCA_900302535.1 Neoniphon sammara
CATCATCATCATTATTATCATCACCACCTACTTGTTGTGGATGGACTTTAACATCAGTGCTCTCTGACAAGATTTGTCCGTCAAATTCGGTGATAATATTTTTCAGATTAACTTCTTAATACTCATTTCTTACCCGTTATTGTGTGATACTGATGCAGTATCCCTCCTCTCCAAGCTCCAGGTTTAAAACGACCACAAGGTGTCTCTCTTGTCACTTCACCAAAGGTGTCTGTACTTGGCTTTGCATGAAGCAGCGTTTGAATCTTGACTCCGTTTCAAGGCAGCAGCACCTCAGTCTCGCTCTGTGCATCTTGCCCTGTTTCCTCACATAAACTAATTATCTGGTTACCTGGATGTGGATTAAGCATTGTTCTTGATGAAGTGAACTTGTGAAATTCATTTGAGATAGTATAGTCCTCTCTGATCAGCTCATTATTGGGTTTGATTTAATGAGAACTGAAATCTGCAGTCTTGTTTATGTTCAGAGCTTCAAACACAAGTGAGCAGTCTATGCACAAGTAAATCACTGATGACAGGGTAAATAAGACATGAAAATCACTTATCTTAAAGCATATGGTATTACTTTTTGGAATACAGGAATTTACAGATCCCAGGAACGTTTAGGGTTTTAGAGTCTTGCTCAAGGACACTTTGGTACAGACAAATATTGATTATCATGGGGAATCAAACCAGTTAAAGGGTTAGACTATCTAACTACATGGCAAGCCTGTTGCTTCCTCCAGCATATTTTAACCAATAACAAATCAAGAATGAAATCATGTGTGTTCAAGCTGTGTGCCTGTGCTTGCACACTCGGTCACTCATTCACTCACACACGGACGCACACACAAACAAAACCACTCACCTTCAACTTACAATTTCTGAGCCCTTTTTATCTTTGCACTCCCTCCTCTTCCCCCTCTCCCCCACCTAGATGAGGCAGCGGGTTCCTGGGGCGGTTCCTCGGCTTTGTCCTTGTCCTTGGCCGGCGATGGAGCCACCAGCACCGGGTCTGGGCCTGGAGCTCAGCCAGAGTGGGTGGACTGTGTCCAGGCCAGTGACATGTGCAACCAGAACCCTCACTGCAGCTCTCGGTACCGCGTGATGCGCCAGTGCCTCGTAGGCAAGGAGAAGGACTCCATGCTGGACACCAACAGGGAGTGCCAGGCTGCCTTGGAGGTGCTGCTGGTTAGCCCCCTGTACGACTGTCGCTGCAAGAGGGGCATGAAGAAGGAGCTGCAGTGCCTGCAGAGCTACTGGAGCATCCACATGGGGCTCACTGAAGGTACGAGGCAGATGGCTTTATGATTCTCGGGTACTTAGCACAGTTTTAGGAGCTTAGTTACACAAAATCCACATCACACTATATTTAAAAGTGTGGCATTTTAGAGTGCCTCATACTATAGCAGCTCTTTGAACCATGACATTTTCTTTGTAAATCCACCACTGCATTTGCATGGCCTTAGCACTGCTGTTTATAATTTATTTATTTTTTTTTATTTTTTTATTTTTTTTTACTCTTTCACCACTCAGCTAATGCATACAGTTTACTGATCATAATGAACAGAGAGAGCCATGCCTATAGTGCATCCACATTATGAGTGGTTTCACATCATGAACAGGCACTGGGTGATTATTTGTTTCCTCCCATGTATCCTCTGTGGGTGTGAATTGAGCTTGCTACATGTTCAGTGGTGTTATAACTGAATATGTATTGCACAGCTCTACATGAGCATCATTAAAGGCAGTGCTCATATTCTGTCTCCTGCTATGTGCAACGTGATATGTGCAACAAAATACATGACCTGTGTAAATAGTAGTTTGTTGATAGGCAACATATGATTTTTATGGATACTATAGTATTCCTTATAGTATAGTAATAGTATAGTATTCCTTATCATGTTACCTGTTTTTAAAATAAACCGTCCAGCCTCAAGGACCAGTGTGCTCTCCAAGCACAGATAGCAAAGATCCACATCACACCCTTTAATGATGCCTTATTCCCTAATGCCCTGTTAAAGAGATACCCAGAAACCCTCCAATGAAAAATATATGTTTTCCTGCTTTCCTCAACCTCTCTAAGGTAATGGAGCTGTAATGGGATTACATTAGGTAGACGTGTTATGGTAGACCTATTGGTTTTCACCTAAAGTGTTCCATATTACCACATTATTAGGTTACGGTCCTATAGCTCAATGACCCTTATGTGTCCACTAACACAAAATAGCACTCTTGTGGAACCTTGAAACCCTCTGTTTTATTTCGTAATACATGCAGAGAGCACAAAGCACGTCAGCAGCATGGACTGACATCACCCAGTACTTCCATGCTTAAGTGGAGCAAGCACCCAGTACTTCCAGTTAAGAACAAGATGACCAAGTCAGAAGTGTTGGGTGTATCATGCACTATGAACTGAGTTAAGAGGGGCCTCAGTCCAGGACAGTGACGTGCTCCTTGCTTATTCACATACTCTGTTACATAGTCGAAATCTACTGATGTCAAGTGTCATGCCATGTAGAGTTGGAGAATATAATGTATTCAGCTGTTTTGACACGTGGGCTAATGGTGAAGCATTGCAAAGTCTCCAAGCTTTGAGCATTATGGCGTTTTGTGATGTGATCCGTGAAGTGATTCGCCAGGCTGACTGCTCATGGCACCAGCTACACTTCATCAGGCTGATGGCAGCAGAGGGTCCCTGACATGAGTTCAAGGGAAATGTAATGACACAGACGCACCCGGGGCCTTCTGTTTCTTTTCTGCCTGTCTGTCTCTCTTTTTCCACCTCTGTCGCTCCCATTTCTTTCTCTTTTTAATGATATTTCAGTTTCTCTTTCTCTCTTTGTCTCCCTCTCCCTCTCTTAACTATCTTAATGAATGGATGCATCAATCAAAGTGTATTCTGTGTTTGAATACACCAAACGAGTTGTCTGGCTCTCAAGGATAGAGACCTCCTCTGCCTACAGTACATCCTTCACAGAGCTTGTGTTTCTTTCCCACTGGTCCGAAGAATGCTTCACAGTGGTGTCCCGTTTTGGCCCTGTCGCCTTGGGAGATAAAACCCGCTTTAACACAGACGAAAAAGCTCTTACAGTGCAGCTTTAATCTAATCACGATCCATTGTGCAGTCAAGCAGGCTTTTGTTAACTGGAAACAATCTGTGTATAACATCCATCTCTGGAAACAAACACGAAAGGCTGAATCCCAACAGACCTGCCCGAAATGCTGCTAAGCCACTTTAAAAATCATTTGTGGACAAAACAGGAAGGTTTTGATGTCGTCGTTGTGTTAGATAGCATTTAATGTAGCTTTGAAAGTTGTATTTTACTGTTGTTAATGCGGACAGATGAAGAGACCAAGAGTGAGGGAGAAAGACAGCAAAAGGTAGAGATGAAAAGAAGAAGAGTGAGGGCAGATAGAACAAGAGAGGCTGAAGGAGAACAAGGGAGACAGGAAGACAGAGAGCGCTACAGGTGACTTTTATTGATAATCTCTACATGAAGAGCAGTGTCTTGTCTTGAGTGCAAACTCATTTAGTCACTTAGCGAGGTGGGCACTTTGCACTGAGGGTCAATTCACTGTGACCTCAGACAGTTGTACAGTGTAGATTGCCCATATGGTGTCAAACCCCAGCTGGGACAGTTGCTACCAGAGCAGGTGTATGTCTTATGGCTCTGTTGACATCCGGCAGGAGGCTGGCTTGAAGGTTTGGAAAAACATGAGTAGTAGGCTACACCTTTATATTATGAACTAATGTTAACCTAATTATGATTCTAAACACTTCAGTTTTTGAAACACTGAGTTCACTTATTCATATCTAAATGTTGGGGATTGCAGTGGGGTGTTTGAATGATCTACGTGAGCTAAAAAGACAGGTTCAAAGTGTGTTTTATCTTGCAATCCGTCATTATGGCTTCATTTAAGAAATATGAAATCATTCAACTGAAATAATGTGTGATGATTCGCCCCAGGGGTCGAGTGGACTATTAAATTTGCCTGGGAAGAGTCCATGTTCTGTGCCTGCATGTGTTTGAATCTGACTTGCACTGTGCTGACATGCATCTTTCACCTCTCTCTCTCCTGTTAAAGTTGACTGCTGCGGTCTGATAACTGAAAATGTCATGCTTAGCTGTAAATAAACTGAACTGGCTGAAAAGGAGCTAATGCTTCCAACATTTCCAAGGTAGAGAGTCTACCCAGAGATTGAAAAGTCAGTCGATCTTTCCCCAGCAAAGTCAAATCAAACTTACCATGAAATTACCTCAGTGGAAAGGTCTGTAAGCTGCTGTCCTGCGTCCACAGAATGCAGCTGCAAATCACATCGTCCCACACAATGGCTGTTTAGAGCTGGAACTAAAAAAGGCCTACAAGGTAACAGCAAACAGGGTCTAGACACTTGAGAGCAGGATGAGTGTCTCCAATTTATCCAATAAGAGGTCTGAATCTCTGAAATGCTTGTCAAAGTTGACAGTTTGTTAGTGAAATGAGACAGTACATCCTGCTTAGGAAACACTTTATGCTGAGTGCCACTGTCTCAGTATAACAACACCATGTCTCTAAACTGTCATCAAGTGCTGCATGGTGTATCTTCTTGAAATACCAGCGGTAAGCACTATGACACAATTCAGCTGTTGGTGGCAGCTAAGCTGCCACAGCATTTTCGATTTCACAAGTCTGTATTTAACAATGTGAATCTTTTTGTTGTTGATAACAAGCCCTCAAAGCCAGCATGTTGGGTTAGATTTCCCTCTTGATCCTTGATCTCTATGCAGACGTTGCCTGCGTTTAGGGTGCTGTGCTGCACCGCTTTGCTCAGGAAAAAGGTCTGTTAAAGGGTGTTATAATGCCGGTTTTGAGCTGTCAGTAATAGTGCTAATGGTGACCTGTTAATTGTGGTTTCTAACGGAAAATGGCAGCTGTATTCAATGCGTCAATGCAGCTATCCCTGATGGATAATGGGTGGTTTCTGCTCTGAATGCGCCTGTCTTGGTGTGAGGCAATGAGGGTTAGCAGTTTGAATCTATAAAAGAAGTAATTACTAAGAAAGAAACATTGGCTGCTACACGCAGGGATATTGTATAGGTGGCTGCAGTTCGCTTTCAATTGTGCCTTGGGTCTCGTGTGGATATTGCCTGGCAGGTTTGCAGTAGAATTGGTAATTTAAACGATAAGTTCCACACCTCCCACATACATTATTTCATAGCTTTGGCTCTGAAACCACATCCAGAATCTCAAAGTAGGAGCCGAAGATCTTTTGTGTGGACCTTTCATAGCAGTTTAATTAGCTGAGCCAATTTTTACTGCAGAGAGAAAGGAGAGTTCAAGCAGTAGTCCATACAAGTCTATTTCAGCTTATTATGAGAGGGGACTGTATCTTTACATGAAATGACGAGGAAAGAAGACAATTTTGCGGAATGATTTATTTTCTCCATTTTCATGAATGTCAGTGTTGCAAAGGTCACACTCTGAATATGTCACTATCCCACGCTAATACCACTGGCTGGCCCCTAATGCTGCAGGAAGTTTCATGAAAACTACAGCGGCGGCCTGCTGTGCAACGTTATGAGAGACCGGGCCAGAAGGAGAGAAGGCTGAGGATATGAGGGAGCGGAAGAAAGAAGGGTGCATAAATGAGAAAGGAGAGAGAGAGCGAGAATTTAAGAGAGGGACAGAGATGGAGAAGCAAAGAATGAAAGAGTGAGAGGAAGATAGAGGGAGTCATGGGGGGAAACTACAGAGGAGGGGGGGGTTACAAAGGTACACAGTATTCCTGGGTGAAACCATCATTACTATGAGCAATGGTAGCAGTCACCGGCCATTACCTTAGCCATCCAGTGTCATAAGCAGAACATTTTTCCAGCCTGGCCCACATGTCAGGGGATAGAGGAAGCTGGCTCCTGCATGCTGAATATGTCCTCTCTGCTTTCTCCCTCCCCGCCGCTGCAAACCCAGCCGGCACTCGCTAGGTGGCTACTTCATCATCAGAGGAAGGGACCTGTCGATAGTTTCTGGGCCTGATCAATAGGGTTTTTCAGCGCCTGCCCCTCCTCCTCCTTTTCATCCCTTCTCCCTTTTCATTCTCCCAGTCCAAAATGTGAAAAGGATCAGTGAAATATGATGAGAAAACGGCCGCTGTTTGTCCTCGTAAATCTGTCTAATGATTTTCTATACTGTAAGCTGAATGGGCCTGAGATGACTCCTATTCACGATGGAGTGTGTATAGATAGAGTGCGACAGTGTGGCTGAAATGAGGGCTAGGTGGTGGTGGAGTTTAGTCTATTATGGTGGAGTGAGTTCTCAGTCTCTCTGTCAGGGTGTTGGGGGGGGGAGTGAGTGACAGGCCATTATGCTCAGTGAATACTGTCATGATGTGGGCATTAGGACTCACTCCTGGCAGAAAGGTTCACAGCGGTGGTGAATGAATGTGCATCGTGGAAGTCAACTACCAGGCGTAGCAGCTGTCATCGCTGCATGGCTGCCCCTCTCTCTCTCTCTCTCTCTCTCCCTCTCTCTCAGCATCATTAAATGAAATACTGATGTTCAAATCAGTCAGCCAAGTGCTCATACCTGCATGAATAAGAATTAAAAACATAATGGAAAATCAAATATACAGGTTTTTTTATAGTTCTCTTAGCAAATGCATTCATTACGATCATTGCTATTTTAGTGTCATCATGCTGGCACGTTAGCCTTAATCATGTGGTACGTTAAATATTGGTTATTTGATGCTGTTATGAACCATTTTAAGCTGTTGTAAATTTAAACTGCATAGGTAACATAAAAAATACAGGTTTTTATGCATTCATTTTGACATAAAATTTATTAAAGTGACAAGTGGCTCCCCTGCTGATGCTCCTGTTTAGTGCTCTGCTGTGCCATAAAGATGATGTCGGTTTTACTGTATTTTTATAGAACTAAAACTATATTCAGTGTTTTAATACTTGACACCGCATATTAAAATGCCGATTTAGGTGAGTGAGTGTGTAACTATCTACATTAACATGGTATTGGCATAGCCAAAGGGAACACTGAAAATTTCAGCACTCATTTTCTCAGCTGTGTTTGCCCATCATGCCACACTGGATTGAAATTGGGACTTGAAATATTTTTTATCTTCTGAGCTAATCCAATATTCTATTTGTATGGTTTGAAATTGAGTTTAAAATGTCAATATCCCTTCAAAAGCTGAGCCGTTAACCGAATTTATGCTGCAACTCATGTTCTGCTAAGCACAAATTGAAGAAAGATGCATTTATGCTTTCCCATTGCTTTATATTTTCTTTGTTGAAATGAACTGAGTACTGTGAGTGAGTTGGGAGGAAAGAAACACATTTCAATCATTTCAAATGCTGTAGAAATGTAAATTTCCTCATTTCAGTGTTTGTTCTGAAATTATTACACTGAATGATGTTAGGGATTGATTCAATAGACTAATTTTTGGCTTACTTTGTATGTAATTAATGTAAAACTGAATATAATGTTGTGTGATAAGTTACTCATTTTGAATGAGACATAATATGTAATGTGTAACTGAATGTTTTTAGACTTTCCCAGCAATGCCCATGATAAAAAGGGGAAAAATATGAAATCAATATGAAAGAAGAATGCAATTATTTGAGGGCACCTTTAAAAACAAAACAAGGTGAATGACAGTTATTTAAATTGACTTTGCTTCAAGCCACAAACTGTTTGCCAAGAATGTCACAAAAAAAATCCATAGCACAATTTCCATCACCTCAGGAGTTTAGCTTCATTGATAATGCATATGTGAAGGATGAGTGATGGTGCCTAACAGCTTCATAAAACCCCTTACGGCAAGAGAAGACTCTGAATCCAAGAACAGCATTCCTCTAATGCTGAAACTAGGGAAGGCCTGATTGTCTGTCTGAGCCGCGGCGGTCATGCTCCATACTGTCAGAGCAAATGAAGTCAAACGGAGGCTTAATTACAGCGATAAGTTGTTGCCCTGCGGCTAAAACCATCTTATCACTAAACAGCTGGGAAGAATTTTCTATTACTTGATGAATGCATAATTGGGTCCAGGGTGACTGTCAAAGAGCAGTTTTTTTAAAAGTACAACAAGGCCTCCTGCTGTGGGGGTTTTTCACATCCTAAGGGTGTATGTGATTATGGTGTGTTTTGCAATTATATGATTCAGCATGGCTTGTAACATTCATGTAAATAAGCTTTTAAAATTCATTAACCACAGCTACTGTTGGGGTTTGACATTATTGTTTAGCAGAATCACCACAGTACTTAAATTTCCACTTATGAAATTCAATGTGGATTAACATAATTTGATTCCCGGGTGATTGTGCAGTGAAGCTTTCCGATACTGTAAAGAGCTGCCTGAACCAAATGGTAAGCAACCTCACAACGAGATTTGCTCTTGGCGGAAGATGCAGCATAATTTATTCCATGTTGCCCGATACAGGCCGACTGTTCCTGGTGTACTGGAAGAGGCATTACACTTTTATATTTGCCTCTGTTTGAATTACAGAACAGCTATATCTGCTGCTTAAAAAAGCCATGGCAGGAGGGTTGAGGTAGTTGTTTTCTGAGTGGTAAGCTTGACTTTTTGAAGGGCTTCTGAAGCAGTGTAGCATTAAGAAGTAACTATTGTAATTATACATACTGGCAGATCTCAAGTTCAGCCGCCTCTCAAGTTTCTCTCTCTCAACAGAAATGTAAAGGCTAACATGAACACAGGTGGGGAGAAGTGGGTGACACAGAAGGTTCTTATAAAAATCAAACAAAACAGAAGGGTAGATGTACCACATACCAGACAGAAAAATAAAAAAATCTTCTGTATGCATTAGAGCTGTGCAAAAAAGTAGAGTACAGCTGAGTATCTCAGTGTTCTGTTTGCAATACGGTATTGATTCTCTAGCCCCTTGTATCAATATACATCATTTATGCACCTTGTATTCAGTTCTTTTTGAATAAATTGTAAAGGGAATTTTCAGTTAAATAGTTTTGAGTCAGTTTGTCACCTGATGAATCATATAAAGAATACTCGATTCTGATTGGTCAATTAAGGCATTCTGCAGTCGGTTATCTCTGAATAGTAGACCTTTAAGTGGACCAGAGTCTTTCAGTGAGCCAGCATGAACAATAGCAGGACCCTGGCTCTGTCAGACCTAAACGGAACTGAACCTTAATTAATGTTATTAGTAACACCTGTGTTTACCCTGTTATTTCACGTCAAAATGGGCACTGTGAAAAAGATCTATTGACTGTTGTCAGGCTAAAACCTCATCACCATACCCTTTTGTTCCAAATTAATGCACTTCATGAAGTTTTGCTGCTGTGTCTTGTAGGCTAATGTTAGCAAGCTTGCTGTAAATACAGAAAGAAGTCCAATAGTTGGCTCGCACCACCAAATGTCAGAAGTTACGACCGTTAACTTCTGTTAAATATATTACTGGGCTGCAAACACTGCAGACAGGGAAAAGTGAAGCAAGATACTTTCCAGCATCGGGTGAATGCCTCTCCTAGCTAGCTACCTGTTTGTTGTAAGCTAACTGAGCTACTTGGCAACCTTAAAACGTAAACACTGTGGCACCACCCACCCTCAAATTTTTTAGTTTTTCGTTTTTTCTCCACTTTTTGCTTTTACTACTGACATTAGTATGGAGACAGCTCTACAGGCTGTGTAATTAGCAGGATTATCCACTCCGAGGTGGTCTTCCATTTAAAAATAATGAGGAGGAGCCCCCCCCCTTTAGGCCTCCGCATCGGTCAAATTTTTGACTAGAAGACCATTTCATCATGACTTATTGTTCACTTATATTTGTTAGTCTACCCAGGTCTTATGCACCTCTTATGACAAGTATTGTATCGTGAGGTCCTTACCAATACCCAGACCTACTGTACGTATCTTTAGACATACATGCACAAAGAAATGGACAGACAAGTAAAAATCAGGAGAATTTAGGTAATATTCTCTCTTTTGTTGTGTGTCCTTCATTGTGTGTCTGGTCTCTCCTTCTCTCCAATATTTCTCTCTCTTTTCTCTTTGGTGTCTTCTCTCACTCCTCTCTATCTCTCATCCACACACACACACACACACACACACACACACACACACACACACACATATTCAGAAAAGGAAAGAGGGAGAAATAATAAGAGTGAGTTAATGTCGAAGTGAGGTTGATATCATGTGTGGATGTCAAAATACACAGTCAAGGAGTGTATCA
>OMKZ01027599.1:0-11383 GCA_900302535.1 Neoniphon sammara
AAGTTTTACACACACACACACACACACACACACACACACACACACACACACACACACACACACACATGCACACATTTGCACATATACACAAACATATGTGCAGTACATAGAGAAACACATACCACAGAGTCTGCAGATTTAAGAAAGCAACATTTAAGACCTTTAAAGCTACTTGGAATTTAATTTAAGAACTATTTAAAAACTGCAACAAAGAAACAAAAAACAAGACCTTTGTATTTAGAATGCAGCTACAAAAAGTTACTGGTAAACTGACATGCAGTGCCAAGAAATCTGTTACTCCATGGTGAAAAAAACAAGACCTCTAATTACTATGTTTAAGATGTTTTAACACTTTCTAAAACCTTAAATTCGGATAATTTATTTTAAGCTTTTTCAGACTTTTTATGGATCTGCGGACACCCTGACACACACACACACACACACACACGCATATGACTCACACTTGTCTCATTCAAAGGCTGTGAAGGTTTTATGACCATGAGAACGTTCTGATGTTCTGTGCACTTGGGCATGAACTTTCAGGATCCTGCTGGTGAACTTGAACTTCAAAAGCACTGAGGGTGGAACACATGGAAAAGACAAGCGCTCATGACGCAATGTCTCAGGCCATCTAAAAAAACAAGCCAAACATCAATAGATGATGCATGAGGGTATGAACTTGGTAGACTGTGTGAACCTAAGGATGAATTTGAATCTAGGACGGGCTAAGCTGAAAGCCACATTACACTCGCTTCGATGTTTGTGCAGTTTGTTCCACTGCAAGAGCTATTTCAACACCACTGCACCAGCTGCACCACCAGAATATTAGATTATGTCTACTCAGACTATTTGCAAAAGATGGAGACTCACAATGACTGTGAATTTGGAGTTTTACATATTTTTGAATTGTAAGTTTACATAATCGGTCATGTGTTGGGTGAATATCATTACTCTCTTCAGGCCTTAAAACATGTTAAAACAAAAATATCATATGCTATTGTAAATACAGTTAGTATTCTTTTAATTCATCCTGCCAAATTTTATAGAGTAACTGCAGATATTTGTTTCTTTATCTGACCACAGTTATAAAGAGAGTGGGAGTCTTCTATGACTCTGTCTGTTTGGGGCTCAAACACAGAGTAATTGTCTCTACCCCAATGAAAACATCCCCAAAGAACCAGCCAGCCATAGACTGGCCATATGAAACTCTGGGCTGGCTTCAATTCTAACCCTACTGACTGATAATCTGATATGGTAAGCGTGGCAGCAGACACTCGCACCACAGTCAAAAAAAAAAAAAAAAAAACCTGTGACGGGCCACTTCAATTCCATATGGCACTGCACTCGCTCTTTCTTTCCATCTTTCTTTCATTTCTGTGTTTCCTCCTTTCTGTCATTCTTCTTTTTTCTTTCTGTCCGTACGCCCCCCTTCTCCCTCCCTCTGTGTACATTACAGGTCTGTCTCTGGCCTGGCCAAACAAAGATGGCTATAGTGAATGGCTAGCCGCCTGGCTGAATGGCTGCTCTTATCGGCAGTGTGCAGGCCAGGGAAGGGCAGCAGCACATGTGCTGATGACAGCCTCACACTGGACAGGCTCTGGCGCCATACAATACCTCCCACTGTACACCTGTCTCCTTCTTAGGGGTCTAAGGGTCTGGACTTGCCCTCAGTAAAATCTGGATGCTCTGTTTAGTGTTTTAGTTTTAGTGTCGATCTGTGGTAGTGTGGCTGTAGACATAAATGGGAAGGTTTTTGGAGCACAACTAGGAGAGCAGACGATAAGCTCATTATGTCCAGCACTCTGAAATTTAGCACCGTTGACCTTGGAGGTGTCAGGAGAGCATCAGCCGCCCGCTTGCCCCTCCTCTGGCTGAGCCGCCTTTGTTGGGCCAGTGTTTGCCCTGAGCTGCCCTGGGCTGGACCTGTTTGCTCTTGGGGATGGAGGGAGCGTTAGAGGGATGGAGGGATGGAGAGAGATGGAGAGGCGAGGAGGCTCTCCATTTGTATAAGGTCTCTGGCACCATTCAGGCCTGCAGGCTTTGACAAATGGAGGCAATAAAGGGGCGAGGCCTGGCAGGGGCTCAATTAACCACTACTGGGGCATGAGAAGAGGGGGGCGCAAACCAGGAGCCTCGCCTCTATAGAGAAGGAACAAGTGAACTGGAGGGAGGGGGAGGTGTGGCAATTTGTTCAGCTGTCTGTCTGTCTGTCTGAGCGGACTTGGCCGGTCTGTCTCACTGTCTTTCCGTCTTTCTTTTGGAAGTGTTGACTTTGCCTTTGCCCTTAGGGGCAACTTGAACTTCTCTTAAAGTGTCCTGGTAGACACAGATGAAGAGAAAGGCAAATAGCTTCAAGAAAAAAAGTGTGAAGATCAAGTGGAACAGCTTTCAGCTATTGGTTATTTTTCTTAAAGTCCCTCCTCACCACTTCAGGGTCAAATGACGTGTCATGATGGTGCGGAAAAGCCAAGAGACAACCGAACACCTCTCCCTCAACGGCAAAAAAGAAATCTTGACAAAATGTCCGCCCCAAAAATGTCTCCCATTCAGTACTAATGCTACTTCAGTCAAGCGTGCATCAATATGGCATTTATGCTAGAGCAAACACACCGTAACTTATGCAGAGCCAAAAAGCCAACAGTGCTTATTGAGGGGACAAGTTGACAAGCCCTGCAGCGATGCTATCCATTCCCAGTGACAGTCATTTGTGTACCTTACACTCTCAGCACCAGCTAGCTAGCGCCATTCAAATTCAAATTGAAACCCAATGGGGGACAATGGTTGGGGATTCGCTGAGAGCAATTAGTAGTGGACTCCTCCAGTGTCTGGCCCAAAGACTTTTAGCCCTGTGGTTCCATCATGCAGAGGCATTGACCCCTTTCAGATGCACGAAAGGAGGAAGAGAAAGAGGGTGCAGGAAAAAAAAAGAGAGGGCTGCCTAGCGACGCTGAGACGAGAGGAGGGGAGCGACTTGGCAGAGCTGGGACTGTGTGTTGGTTTTCCTCTCGCGACTTTACACCAAGAGACAAGAGCTGGAGTGTGATGGGGGAGGCATGCACGTCTGTTGTGTCAACAGGGAATGATATGAAGACAATGTTATGCTCTAGTCAAGACATAAAGTCACATTTACCATGCAGTGAAGGACAAATCAGGGAGAAATTGAGATCTAAAAAAAAAAAAATAAACTCTAGAAATGGAAAACACCTTTTCAGAAAAAGGTCAACCTTTACACCTGCTGCTACGGTGGCCTACAAAACCCTGCATTTATCACTGTCATTGTCAAGTGGCTTTAAATCATACTCTAATGTACCGAGGGTGTGTTCAGAAATGCATGGTCATCAATCAAGTAATGCAGCTGTTTTTCTTATTTTCAGAAAAGCTGGCAGTTAAAAGGTTCAAGGGGCAGAACAAAGGTTGTTTCATGTGGGGGATTGTTTTTGTCATTGGTTCTCGGCCCCACCGCTGCCATCCGCTTCCTGTGCAAAGGTGCTTTCCCTCTGTTGGATTCACTGTAACCTGCTTATCTGCGCAGCTGGCTGACATACACACACATACACAGCACAGCACTCACAAGCACATACATACCGAAAAATGCACGTGAGACTTGTGCGCACAAACCACAGACAGCCAGACAAGCACACACTCACACACACACCAAACACATAAACCCATCACACCCACAGTCGTCTGTCTCGCTTGTTCTCGATGTACCAAATCCACACTCACTTAGTTGAAAGAGACAGGGTAGGGAGAAAAAACAAACAAATAGAAATAACAGAAAGAGAGCCACCTGTTGATGTAAATGGGTGCTAGGTTTAGTTCATCCCTCACTGACTCCCCTTTACCTGATAGCAATGAAAATACGCTGATCAAACCAGTGGAACAACAAACACCAAAAAAAACACATAGAACTCTAATGTACCTGAACCGTATACCCTATATGCACAGCAATGCATATAAACTAATACACCACTTTTAGAGAGATAGTCCCATTGGGCAACTTAAGTCTTACTTGATGAAAATACAAACATAACACAGACGTAGGGTTTTGACTCTGAGGTTCCATGCTAACACTTACAAACTACTGAGCGATAGACCAGCACTGCTTAAAAAGTGAGAGAATTAATTGAACTGATGGATGGATACAGCCCAGTCTGACAGTGTTGTGTAAGAGGTCAAATTTACACAAAACATCAAACAAAAATAACATACTGTTCTAAACTACTAGGCACTGCGCCTGTTTACATAAGTGAATGGGAGACAGTGTGCAGATAACTGTGAAAGTATCCCATTAATCATATTACATTTGGAAATATTATGTAATCCAAAAATTCATGTTGTAATGTGAATATTTTTTAGGTCAGTCTTACTTCAATTAATGCTAACCTGCGATTGCTCAGCATGTGCAGAAGTGTCATCATGGAGCTGTGGACTGAATGTCCTACCGGGGACACATGTATGATTTCGGTGTCATTTTTCTCACAAACTACTGCTGACCTACAGGGCAATCTCCCCAAAACTTGGTGTAGACCTTTAAACCCAGAGGCTAAACGTGTGAGTGTATTTGGGCATATGCGTGCAGTCGTGTGTGTGTGTGGGTGCAACTAACGTGTGTATCCATGAGCTCCTGCTGGGAAGCCAAACGATGTGAGCGTTAGTGTTTTCCACTGTCTGACTGACAGCAGGTCAGCTCCGCCCTGAGACGGATGTGGAATGTTTGTACAGTATGAGTGTTGGTGCTGACCCAGGACCAGCGCTGGTGTTTCATCTGCTCCAAAAACCAGGGTAATCAAACACAGTGTTTCCCTCATGGAGGACTCGTGTGTGAGCTGGGTGGGGCGGGGTCTTCGCCTATGGAAGAAAAACACTTTAGGTTGAGATCTGGGTGAGTCATACCGACGGAAAATTAGCGGTATAGCGGTGACAGCTCTAGTGATGGTGGTGGTGGTGATGATGATGATGAAGGTGATTGTTTTGGCAATGAAGACTGCGCTGTTGCGTGTTTGTAGTGAAAGTGGATCCGCACATGTCACATAACTTCGATGTGAATACGTTTGCGTGTGTGTGATGTACATTATGTGCGAAGGCAGGGCAAGCATGAATACATGTAATGTGTGAGAGTATATTTGTCTATTCAGGTGTATGTACTGATCTAATACTTGTTTATGAAAAATGTTGTGTTAAATATTTTATGAAAGCACCAACAGTCATCCCTGCACTATTGTCACAATATCTATATCAAGGTTTTCAGTCAAATATATTGCGATGTGTTTGTGTTCATATCACACATTTGACCTTTAACCCCAGCGACACTCAGTCCGTCCTGCTCTCCAGCTGTAGACGCAGTAGAAGCTCTGTCATTCCTAAGTTGTCACGTAGCGGCTTCATCTCCCATCTGACCCTCTGCCTCACCTCCCCTCTCTCAAGGAGCCAATAAACACTGTTGTCAGGGGGCCCAGTGCTGCATGTCACTATGTAGCTGTTGGTGTTGACTTAAACTCTCTATCTGCCCATCATGAGCCATAAGCAGGAGAGAGCCTGACAGGTTTTAGAGATCTATTTTCATAGTGTGCTCATTCACACATCTGTGAAGTACACCTGTGTGTGTGTGCATAGCATATGTGCATGCATTGGTATATGTGAGTGTGTACCTCTGTGTGTCTAAGCGTTGTTTTCTTAGCTCCTCCAGATGATGAGCCCGATAGAAGCACCCGGGGGTGTATGTTTCTGTCTCCACGGCTTCACCGAGGCCTCTTCATCTCCGTCTCTACCCTCCCGTGAGGTCAAACGCAGGTCGTGGTGATAAAGGCTGAACTCCTGACACCCGTCTCACAGAATGAGACAGCTCATTGTGTAGCGACAGATAGCAGACACAATGAGCCCTAGTCTGAGTCTTGTTTTCAACCAAAGCGGTGCTTCTTTTCTTGGCTGCGGTGGCGGCGGCTGGTAGGGACTCTCCTTTATGGTTGGCTAGTGACCCCGTGATCACCCAGGGGTCTCCCCCCTTTATCGGATTTTTGTCCAAATTTCATATCAATGCAAATGAGGTTGGGGAAGAGTTCATCCTAGAACGCTTTGGGAGATGAGGGGTTTACGCAGATGAGATTTGTGTTTAGAGAAAAGCGGGCTGATTCAGTCTCTGCTGAATGCATTACTAGGATGTGGAGCTACTCTACTTCGCTCTCTCGGCACCATTTTTCCAAAACATCACTAAGCCCACTTGAGAATACTTGAGGTTTGGAAGAGTCAGATTCTGGCAGGGGCCAGGAGAAAAGTTGGATGTCACCCAAAGACAATATTTCTGAAAAAATGAGAGGTCTTAAGACAAACCGTCTCTACTTATTACATTTCTGTTTGATTCTCGGTGCTCGGTGCTCCCAAGCGAGGACCACTTATATGGGTATCAAGTTATGGCTATTGTTTTGCTTTGCGATAAATCGACAAGGAACTCTTTTCCAAAAAACCTAAAGCAGAGGTTGCGGCCACGACCTGTTATTTTGACGAATTTTCGACAAAGTGGTTTTATATTCCTTGGTAAGTTGCTCACGCTAAATAAGGTCAACAATGAAATGTGGTAATAACAAGCAGAATGGCAACTCCTTACCAATAACATTCATTGTTTGAACCATGTTTTATCCCCTGCAGAAAAATCATGTGTATGTTGTGAAAAAATACAGTCAAGTTGAGTTGAGTCAAGAAAATTCTCAGTGACTTAGTCTAAGAAATGTTGAATAAAAAGAGGGAAAGAACATTTCCCTTTAGGCAGTCTGTCGTTGCACTTACAGCGTGAGTTCAGCAGCACTCTGAGCTTAAATTCCTGTATCACTGGAACTACAAGCATTCAAAAGTGACAAATGCAGTGACAGTGCCCCAATGTGAAAAGGTAGGAAAGTTTTTTGGTTTTATTTCAGTGTAATATAGTGAACATAGTGTCTATCCCTGTGGACGAAGTGTCAGCTGGAGAGCAATGCTTGATCTAGTGATGTGAGCCCCTCAAAAAGCTACCATCTCATCAAAAAGGGATTGAATGTGTGTGTGTGTGTGTGTGTGTGTGTGTGTGTGCACACGTGTGTGTGTGTCTGTGTCACAGCTGAGCTCTCGCAGCCTTGGCCACAGAAGCTCAAACAGAGTGAGATAGAGAAGCAGCAGGTGTGAACGCCTTTGGGGCTGTCAGACGAGTGGGGATGAGCTCACACACACACACACACACACACACACACAGATAAACCCCTTGTAGTATTTCTAAAAGCTGCCTTGCTGACATCCACCATTACAACTTCTCATTCACACCTCCACATTATGAAAAGACAGTGGTGTTTTTCCCCAAACCAAACCAGGTGGCCAGAAAAAGGGGAAAAAAAAAAACAACAACTTGGTGCCCAATATGAACCCTCCTCACAAAATACTCTCACACAACTCATCACTTCTACCAGAGAGGAGGCCTGCCCAGCCCAGCTGTGGCTCTCGCCTTTACCATCTAATAACCATGACCTTCACGCTCTGCCTGTCAGACCTTTATTACTGCCTGCCACAGGGAGAGAGAGAGAGAGAAGCAATAAAAGGCCACAGATGGGTGTGGGACAACACAGCGGACGGACAGAGAAACAGAAAGCTTTTCACATATCGTCACTGTTGATGGACTTCAATGACCTTAGATATATTGGCTGGCTCTCTGACAGATGTCTGGGCCTCAAGAGATGCAAAATGTCAATAGATTTTTTTTTGCACCACTATATCACAACGTAAAAAGGTCTGAGCCTTGCGTGTCTGTGTTTCTGTGTACTCTTACTGTTTTGCACTGCTCAAACAAGGGATTGTGTGTTTGTGTGTGTGTGTGTGTGTGTGTGTGTGTGTGTTTGTGTCTTAGTGTGTGTGTGTGTGTGCACTACAAGTCACTCAGTTCACATCCTGAATCAACACACACTGGGCCTTCGCTGACGGACTAAAAATAATATCTAGGTTACAATGCTGTGCCAAGCCAACATCCCCAAACACAACAAAGTCTCAGGAAGCAGTCTTTTCAGCATGTTGCCATGGCGACTAACCACACGTGCAAGTCACATAGGGGTGAGTGGTCAAGCTAGCAGTCAGGCAGCGTTGTCTCCCCGACTATAATAGGCCTAAAATACAACCTTCATTTAACTAGGCACAGATGTGTTGAAGATTTGGTTTGCTCTCGCGGGTCACGCTCGGGGCATCTGATGAGCCCAGCACTAAAGGAGCTGAGTTTTCAACAAAGATTTTGCAGAGCTGTTTCCATATTTCATACTGTGCCGTCAGATCACAATGAGCCATAGCAGTGCCAGGGAGACTACTTATGAACCCTTCACCGAGGATTTCGGCGAACTCAGAGTAAACGTTGGTTGGCTCTACAGCTGCTGTCAAGTGTGTGTTACCCTGAAACTGAAACAAGTGAGAAGATTTTGACATTTCTTTATCCTATAACTAATCTAGTCAAGACACAGACTGAAGAATGTTGTGGTTTATGTGTGAGAACAAGGGCAAGAAGTGATAGAGTGAAACACAAGCCTTTTCCCAAAATAATGTGACTGTACGTGGAACAAAAACGTCGACAAAGAATCCTACATACCGATAGAAAGAGGCTGAATTTACTGATAGCGATTAATAAAGGGGGTGTAGTCATTAGTGTCTGTCTGTTGTCCCATTGTGGTGTATTGCGGCTATAGAAGAAAGGAGGAGAGCTATAAATCCATGTGATGTCTGCTTGACTGCAGCTAAGGTTAACTGAGGATGATCCGGCCTCCAGAGGAGGGCAGGAACCAAACGGTAATGTCAACAAATAAACTGCCTTCGGAGAGTCACTCAACATCTTCATTTCTCATCTCAGTCAAGCTGATCCTTCAGGAATTAATGATACAGTGGTGGTCATCACATAAGTCCCTCATCATGCATCTATCCTGCAGCCATTCTCCATCACTGCCATGGTAGCTGCTGGAGCCAACTCTATCACAAATGTTGTAAATCAGAAGCTGGCTTGTGTCCGGACTGGCTGGGGAAATCTGACAGAAAAAAAAATGAGTGAGAAATCCTCTCCCTCACCTCAACAACTACTGTTGAGGTGACCTTGCGTAAGGATATCCCATACTGCTCCAGTGGAGCTGCTCGGTGGTTAACAGTAGAAAGTCTATGGTTGTACTGGAAAGCTCCCAGGTGTGAATGGAAGTAAGTGTGAGTGTGAATTAGGGTGTTGCTGAAAAAGAGCATGCATACCCAGTCAACTTTCCATGAATAAACAAGTGCTGGTGCTTCACAGAGCTGGCTACTCATGTGGTAATCCCAATGTCATCAAGGTTTCAGTGTGGCTTGGCCACATTCGTTTGTAGGATCCAGATTTCAAAATAATTGGGTTCCATATGTTTCCACTCACTCGACTGATGATAGAATTTACAGCGCAAGAGTAACGATTAAGTAAATTGGATCTGTAGTTTCAAAATTTAGCAAAATGATGAACAAAATCATTGGTACAAGACTGTGTACATAACAATCTTAACTTGATTAAAGATTGCAATTTCAAACAATCTGTTGCCAGATTTCACTGTCACTTACAGGCAGTGCAACTGGACAAAAGTCTGCAGACATTTTTACCACGGAAGAGCATATAGAGAACCTGTCGACCCCCCAGTTGGCCATTGCTACACCATTTTTCATTTTATATTGACATAAAGTTGAACTGATCAACTTTTTGTGTCACATAGTCAGACAGATCTTGTCGCCAGTCGCTGCACCACCCTCTCTCTCTCTCTCTGTGCATCCCGGCTCTAATTGAAATGAATGATCAACGGTCACTTAAAACAACAAAGTCGCTGCCAGTATGAGCGCAGGGCAACACCACCAAGCAATGCGCATTGTGTTAGCATTGAGCACAAACAAACAAACATACTACGGAAAGCACAGAGCTAGGCTCTTATAGAATTGTTCAGTCCTAGCTTCTAATAAAAGCTTAAAATACAGTAAGACTGAACAGGCCCTCCTTTATGTAAAATTCATGCCTCTCAATCAACTTGTTGTCAGCTCATTCCCTCTGGATGCTGCATCTTCTGACATCTGAAAAGAGAAGAAAATCTGAATTTTCCACACAGCTCCTCCAGAGGCCAGAGCAATAGTTCAGCAGGAATTCACTGTTGCATGCAGCCACATACAGCAAGAAGCAGGGCTTCTACGATGGAGAAGTGTGTGGAGAAGTAGGCCAAAGATTTTGGATAGTTCTATTTAAAAACAATAAATGATCATATTACCCAAAATTATAATCTTAAATAATCCAATTTCTGAAATATAGAGCATCTAATCTGCGAAAGAATTAACAAACTACTTAAGCCACCCATGGTCTTTTAAAAAATGTACCATAAGGTAACATAATTTGTTTTTTGTTTTTATAGGTGCCCTGTTTATTTATTTTCATATTATTTTTTGATTGAAACTTTCAAACTTGGAGTTTTTTTATCTCAGCGAAAATATGGAAGACTGAAACAATATGAATTCAGATGAAATATGGGACAATATTCACTACAAAAGAAATATATGTGCTGTTGTATAATATCCGAGCCAACCAATTAATGCATCCTTTGTCTAGTGGAGAAGAAAGCTGCGCAGTGAGCTAAGTGTCAATAGCCCCAGCTTTGGAAACTGCTCTCCTCTCCAGGTAGAGAGTTGAGCCAAGGTTGAGCTCTACTGAAACCTAACAGGTTAGAACACATGGTCTCTTTTTAATGGTTTCGTGCAGCTGCAGAGAAAACAGATTCCACTTGGCAACAGTCAAACTAAAAAATTCCCAATGGCACATTTACATAGACTTCAAGCAGAAAACAGTCATCCACTAAGTGTTTTTCTCTGTGAGCTGCTTGACAGAAAATAAAGGAAATAGCAGGAGAAGCAAAGGAAAAAATTTAAACTCTATGCTATGGAGCCAGATTTTGGACCCAAGAGAATTCTGAGGATAAACTCACACAAAACAGCAGTTGATTCACAATCATGTCTAGCACGGTGACATAAGACACAAGACATTTCATGTTATTTGTCCTACAACAAAACCTCTCTGGAACTTAAATGAGCAGTAAAAAAACATGAGAAAAAAAAAGAAATCGCAATCAAGCTCAGAGGAGCTGTATTCCCCTAATCCACCATCTGCAAGAACTCCTAATCATGATAACCTTTTCCTAAGTGCTAGCACCTGTTTCTGCAGGTACAGAAGTGTATACAGTCAACTAGGTGAGTGAGTCAGCCAGTCGGCCGACCAGTCAGTTAGGGTTGGAGGCGGGGGCTCCCCAGCGAGCAGTGCAGCTGTGCTACTGACAGATCGGTGCAGGGCAGCGTGCAGCCGGCCTCTCCAGACCCTGGCACATCAAAGCTCCCGGACCCGTAGCAA